>JAILXH010234529.1:3312-16565 GCA_023558415.1 Piaractus mesopotamicus | reverse complement strand
TGCACATTTTAATGCACAATTACTGTTTATTTGTGGAATTTAACATATTGGGGAAAAATATAACAAAATGTGAAAAAGTTATGGCGCACTTTATATTTTGTGAGTTTTTCATATTTTTGTTAAAGAAACTGTGCAGTAAAATTTGCAGTAAAAAAGCCATATTTAAGTTTAATCCCTGCAGAGGATGCATTCACTTATTTTCACACAGAAAATCAACAAAATGTTTAATTTGTCCAGGGGTATTCAAACTTTCGCATAGGACTGTAACCTTCTACAAATAAGTAATGTGTGTCTATAACTTATGCCTTGTCCATTTCTGATAAATGCATTTTTTCTCAGTTCTGGTCACCCTTTCATACAATTTCTCACAACATAATATCAGCTGTCAGGGTGTAAAAGAACACGCTGATCAATTTAAACTGTACTTAGAGTCCAATTCCTGTTTATATCCACAGGATTAACTGGGTCGATGAGGCCAGTTAGCACGGCATAAAAGTATTACCAGATCCAGCTTTACAGCTACATCTCCCTCGCCAAGGGAAACTGGCTATTTCGATTAACAATGAAAATTTAATAATTTAAATGCTTCTCTAATCTCCAATTAGAATTTCTCAGCATTATAAAACAAACCAGTGACAGTAACAGACAAGTCTATGAGGTCCAACAGGTTTTCAGGCTTTGTTAAATAAGCCAACGCTGACTCTCTAGCCATCATGTTGCCAGCAATTCAAAAGTGCCCTATTTAAAATAGAAATCCACTAATGACTGACAGGAGATGCCATTTGACTAATGACCTAATGACATCCAGACGGGAGCTGTCCAACACTAATCCAAGCGCTGATGGAAGTGCAGCATAACCAGGTCAAAAATGTGACAACAGCTATGTAGACTTAATCTCAAGAACATTCTGTCTGTGACATTCACACCTAAACACGCTGTTATTATGTTTTACAAAACTGAAAACAAAACATGCTTGAAAGAATCAGCAGCCTATTATAACTTAGTTGAAAGACTATGCAAACTTATCATATAATTTGCCTTACCAGTAAAATTATGCTCAAGATCTTTCAACGCAGATTAGAGCCTGACATTGAAAGAAAACTGACAGACGTGCAGGCCGGTTTCGGGCGAAGGCAGAGGCATCAGAGATATCACTGCTGATGTAGCTACAAAAGCCAAAGAATTCAAGATGAAAGTCAATATGTGCTTCATGAACTACAGAAAAGCCTCATAAAATTATGGAATGTCCTCAGGAAAACGCACATATCGGAGTATATCCTTGTCCTAACGAGGAACATCTACACTGAAAACAAGCCACAGTCATGAGAGAAACTGCCCAGAGAGCTTACAGACTGAAATGATTCATCAGAAAAAAAAATTATGGTCAGAACAGTTGAAGGTATAAGAGGAGCAGGGTGTGGAGACACAGCGTTTTCTCTTTATTCTGATAACGATGCAAAGGAAGGAGCTTTTCAGCCAGCACACGAAAACTGAAGAGCACGTTTGTGGGGACTTTTCAGTCTTTTCTTGTTTTATCTCGCTTATCACTCCTGTGATCTCCGTCTCTCTGGGCTGAGAAAAGAGATGGCTAGAAGTAGGCCGGCAGAAACAAGGCACAGCTGAATCTTATCAGCTACTGAGCCGTCCGGCATGTAATGCTCGGCCACACACCCCTCTCCAACACTATATACATTATATATTTATATACGTATATATTTGACAATAGAAAAACAGAAAATAGGGATGCTTGTTGTCAGTGTGATTATCAATCAATGCCATAATGATAAACCTTACTTCATACCTGCTTCTTTATGGCTGGTTTACCAATTATAATTTACTGAATCAGGTTGTTGATTCTTGGCCAAAAATATGTTCAGTGATCCATGTTTCAAAGTCAAAGGCATCTCCGCTGTTATTTTATTGCTCCTCTGCTATTATTATCAGCAGCTTGCTCTGCAGGAATGATCAGCATTCATGAAGAGTAAAATCTTTTACTTTGGTGCTGTATTTTTGGTTAAGATACTCAGAACACGGTTCAGTGCTACATAGTGCTATAATCTGTTCCTTGAAGATAAATATGCTAATAAACACGTGTTTATTGTGTTTTATGATCCTGTAAAATTCCCAATAATGCAATAATATATTACATACGATCAACCTGACGATGAGCATTTGTAAAGAGTCAAATGTTAAAACAGGCAGTACAGCTCTGATGCGCTGAGGAGAGCAGGCTCTGGTGTTGAATCCCCTTGTTTGGTGTGGACCTTCATAAGAAAGTGTTTCCCCAAGCAGCAAAATAAAGCAGGGTTCACTTAGAAGCAGCCCGAGACCAGCGATTTTTGCCTGACCACCGTTCATTTGGTGCGGACTTGAACAGGGTGGAGTGTTCAAACATCAAAATGGATTGAACTAAAGTTTATATCTATATGTCAGCGCTCTGTGCGGTTTAGAGAGAGCGGAGATTTTCTTCTTTAGTACTTTAAAAAGTGGTAGGTCCGAGGCCCGCTTGCCCGGTGGTTCCGGCGGCCCTGCATGAACCAGCCTTTCAGATGCCCAAACAGAACACAGAACATTCTGGAGAAACATTATCCATACAGTCAGCAGGAGTTGGAACCGGCTTGACGGCACTTAATTCTTTAATAATAATTAGTTACCGAGTTGGCAGCAGAAGCCAATGCCTTAAGGAGTATTTCAGTCCTATAAGAATCTTTCTGTTCTGCTTGAGCACCATGTCACATTAGATCAAAAAATATACTGACATACTTTATGCGTAGGGCTGCAAATATTGCTAAGATTACTGGTAATAAACAATAATGAAAAACAAATGATATGATAATAAATATGTAGGTCACTGTTTTAGCCAGATTAACATCATAAAGTGCAAGACCACTGGACGAGCTCTGTGTGAACAGCTTTGCAGGATGATTTGATGAGAAAACTTTGTTTTTAAAATTAGTTGTTTTTTTTAAGTTAAAGGCCAGGGACCACCGGCGGGCCCAAAGTTTTATTACACAATTCTATAAACTAAGAATAGCTCAACCAGTTTGCATTGTAGTCTCTTCATAAAAAAAAGCTTCATAAAAAAGACGACTGAACATCCCTGCTTTGAAGTCAGACTTGTTACAGTGGAATGAATTAATTCAATGGACTTTTTTTAGTGTACAGAGCTGCTGAACTTGTCCTTCTCCATTTTAATTGATGGATTAAGGGCTGAATTCACCAATCACATGGTGATAAACGTTGCTGGCTAAATGCTAATATTGCTGTGTGTCAAGAAACTCAGTACAGGGCTCTGAAAAAGCTCTTTATTTTTTCCCCGACTAACAAGTTTGCAACCAATCTGCAAACGTAATAATATTTCAGCTATTTGTCAAATATGCCTTATCTGATACAATTTACCCATCTACAAAACTTTCAAGCTCTCCTTTTTGCATATTATTGCTATTGCCCCAAGCACATGGGCTTTAGGCAATGCTGATGTGCTTCACACCAGCTTTTTCAGCCAGGAAACCTTTCAGACATTCAAAATTTTATTGATGTTATCAATTTTAGGTTAAAATATAGGATCTTGAAATAAGGTGACAGTAAAGATGTCTTCATTGATCAATTAGATGCCAGCGCCCTGTACTGAGTTACTTGACACGCAGCAATATTAACATTTAGCCAGCAACTTTCATTGGCAGGTGAGTGGTGAATCCATCCATCCCTTAAAATGGAGAAGGACAAGTTCAGCAGCTCTGTACACTAAAAAAGTGATCCATTGAATTAATTGATTCAAAGGTAGCAAGTCTATATCACCAGCTACATAGTGCTATAGTTATTATTTGCAGATAAATACAATAATAAACACATATTTATTGTATTTTAGCGACCTGTAAAATTCTCAATAATGTAATAATATATTACATATAATCAACTTCAAGATGTAAGAAATTCGCAATAATGTAATAAAGTATCCATAGAAAAACGGCATTACATTTTCAGATAAGACAATGTATTACATTATTGGGTAATTTGTTACATCATTGGGTTTAATTACATTTTTGATCAAGTTAAGTGAAAAATGATATTACATTTCTGGGGATATTATGTTATTGGGAAATCATTACAATATTGGGTTCTACACAAACCCGGTCAAATCACATGTATTGTTGATTTTTTTAAATGAAAAATCTAAAACCATTAAACGTGCTGTCCCTTTTGCACAGGCCGCATTTTTTCAATATTTTAAGTTTATGCTGCTCAACAGCGTTAGAAAATAAACAAATAAACAGATAAACAAACAAATAGAAGACATGTACTTATTTTCACTCAGAAAATCAACAAAACATGGTTCCATCCACTGCTACTAGATGCACAGCTAGATACAAACGCATATCTGTTCTATACTGAGGTTCAGTATTTTGGTGTTATAGCAGTTCAGACTTGCAGACCAGCCAGTGACATACAGGACTTGGCATCTATAAGCATGTTTTACAGGCCTGTATATACTTTTGTCATCAGTATAACAACGCCATTGTTTTGATATAATACTCATTCACACCAAAACTCTAAAAACTCATCAATGGAAGTTAGTATTACTTTCATTCAGTTTCTGGCTTCAATTTACAAATTTCATTTCAGCTTGTGAAAACGTATGTAAAAGTGAAGCAAGCTGTCTGATCAGAACCTGTGCACTTCTGCACACTTTAATGTACAATTAGTGCTTATTTGCCGAATTGAAACACAAACACAAATTGTGGCCCATGCACAAATTAAGGCACATTTACACTTGATATTTCCCCTGTTAAACCCAGCAAACAGAAACTGTGCAGTTAAATTAGCAGACGAAAGCGACATTTTAGCATGTTCTATGTAGACTATGTGTTAGCTTATTTTCACTGCAGCTCTCTTGAAAGACCTTTAAGGCTACAACTTGTAATTTCCTAATCTTAATATTTTCCTCTACTTTCTCATTTATCATTCTGCTTCTACCTTTTATCTTGTTATCTACTCTAATCATCGACTCCCTATGCTATATTTTGTAATTCTTGACCTGAAAGTCTTGATCATTTCCCAAACAGCTACTGTGTGGAGGTAGATGTGATTATTATGGATTCCTCACAACTGGTTTTGCATACACTGAGCCATGTAAAGTTCAACAGGCTTCCCCTGAAGTGTTTTGGCACGTCAGGAAGGTGTTGGTTTCATGGAAGGAAAGATGCCAGATCTTCCTCTGCTGTTTGCATTCAAAACATACAGTTGCATGCAAATTTTTTGGGCACCTGAGCCAAATTGCATTACAACCTCTACAGAGAAAAGACATCTGCACATTGTAACGCACAATCATCGTTTATTTGTCGAATTGAACATACTGGTGAAAAACAAGTTACGGCACTTTATTTATTTCATTTTTTTTTTTTTTTTTTTTTTTTTAGAAATTAGAAATTACGCACTAAATTTGCAGAAAAATGCCATATTTAGGTGTGTTCTCCGTAGAGGAAGTGTTAACTTATTTTCACTTAGAAAATCAACGAAACTTAATTTGACCAGGGGCGTTCTTGGCAAACGACTGGAGGTTAACAATAAAGTGGAGGCGCCGCAAATCACAGGTTGTACAATATAACATGCTGTGTCGCCCCCATATTCAGTTTTATATGATACTGTGCTCTAACTAGTTCATTGTCAGTCAAAGACTAAAATATTTTTTTAATGAGCGTTTCTCCAAAACTGGCAACAAAGTGTGTCACACATCCCATAAACCGGCACGGTCACAAGCCATGAATTTCGTGGTTCAATTGTGTTTAAAATATACAACCGAAAGTATGTGAACAACCCTCTTAATTACGGAGCTCAGGTGATTCAGTCACACCCATTGCTAACGTGCATAAAATCAAGCACAGACAAATTAAAATTTCCATCGACAAACATTGCCAGTAGAACATGTATTGCCGAGCACAGTGACTTTCATAGGATGCCACAAGTTGCTTCATGAATTTTTGCCCTGCTAGATCTGCCTAGTGCTATCATTGTGAAATGGAAGCATCCTGGAGCAACAACAGCTCAGCAATGAAGCAGAGCAGGGCTCCTGACATGCATCACTCACTACAGAGCTCTGAACTGCTTCTGGAAGCAACTTCAGCACAAGAACTATGCATTGGGAGCTTCATGAAATGGGTTTCCGTGGCTGAGATGCTGCACACAAGCCTAAAATCACTATGCACAATGCCAAGTGTCGGCTGGAGTGGTGTAAAGCACACTGCCACTGGACTCTGGAGCAGTGGAAACATGTTCTCTGGACTGATGAATCACGCTTCAAAGCATAGTGCCAACAGTAAAGTTGGGAGGGGGAGGGATAATAGTCCGGGGCTCTTTTTCAGGGTCTAGTACTCTTAGTTCCAGTGAAGGGTGATGTTAATGCTACAGCATATAAAGACATTGTAGACAATTTTATGCTTCCAACTCTGTGGCAGCAGTTTGAGGAAGGCCTTTTCCTGTTCCAGCGTGACTGAGCCCCTGTGCACAAAGTGAGCTCCATAAAGACGTGGCTTGACAAGTTTGGTGTGGAGGGACTCCAGTGGCCTGCACGGAGCCCTGACCTCAACCCCACTGCACACCTTTGGGATGAAATGGAACATCGATCGAGAACCAGGCTCTCTTGTGCAACATCAGTGCATCAACATCAAATGCTCTTTTGAAACAGCCATCCGTAGCCGGGAGTCCGAGAGAGTACAATTGGCCTCGGTCTCTCTGGGTGGGTGGGATGGTTGCCCTTCTCCCCCCATCACTCAGCGCGATGCTAGTCAGCGTAGGCGTCTGTTAGCTGACATAACAGATCTGGTGGTTGGCGCTTTCCTCTAAGCGCGTTCAGCTGTCCAGTGACGTTGCGTAAGCGGCAGTTCGAAAAGAAGCAGTGGTTGGTTTCACAGGTATCAGAGGAAGCCTGTGTTAGCCTTCACCCTCCTAGCGTTGATAGCATCGTGTGATTGGGGGAGTCCTAACTAGCGGGTGGAATTGGAGACGACTAAATTGGGGAGAAAATCGGGTAAAATAATAAAAAAAAAAAATGCTCTTTTGACTAAACGGGCACAAATTCCCACAGACACGCACCAAAATCTCGTGGAAAGCCGTCCCAGAAGAGTGGAGGCTGTGATAGGCACAAAGGCGGGCAACTCCATATTAACGACCATGGTTTTGGAATGACATGTCCAACAAGTTTATATAGGTGTTACGGTCAGGCGTCCACATACTTTTGGCCACACACTGTAGCCACTGTGCTTGTATTTTCACAAAATGACTTTTTTACACAAGTTCCAGTTTTTATGCATGTAATCCATTTAAATCTGCTGAGCACAGCCAGTAGATGCTGTAGATCTGCATGTTTCCTCCTAATTATGCTGCCTTGAAGTGGTCTTGTTTTTACAGGAAAAGTGAGTTTCCCACCTCGAGGCACCACACAAACACCCTTGATGACAGTCGGGTACATCAAAACGTATTTGATGCGATACAAGTTGGTGGAGTTTTTATCATGGCCAAAGAAAAGTCCATCAAAGGAAAGTACTTTAACTTTTAAAGTACTTAAAGCAAAAATACTTCAACACTGTACAAATATAATAAGTGGTAAAGTAAATTTGTAACTTTAACCCATTGATTGCATAATACCACGTTTTCTTGTCAGATACCGATACTGATTTTTAGCCAATGCAGACACCGATATTTATTCTGTAAAAGCTACTTAGCTTTAAAATAAGGTATTTTTAATTGAAACACTTCATTTAAAGGGGAATTACGTGATTTTTCTAAATCTCCACATAACAAAATCATTAAGATGTAAACAAAATCATTCAAAGTGGTTTGGTGTGAAATGCTCCATTCTAGAGTCAGAATTGTTAACAGTGGCGGTGATAGGAACCAGACATCTAAAGTGTTTCGCTGCCGTTGGAAGAAAACCTCATATCTCCATTTTTGTTCTTTTTCCGTTTTTGACATAATTTGAAAATACCTGTTGCCCTTTACATTGTGTGTACATTTCATGAAGAATGGATTAAAAAAAAAAACGGCCCAAAATTCTGGTTCCACTGACTTGCACTAAAAGTAAAGTAGGTTTTTTCCTTCTCCTGTAAAGTTACCATTTTGGAGATACGAGGTTTTCTTCCGACAACAGCGGTTTAATCCCACTAAAAGCTCCCTTACAGAAAGATGTTCACAACATGGTTATGAATGAATATATGATAGTTATGAGATATAATTTTGGCTAAAAACGTATATTTTTAAATTCATTCATGGCAGAGCAGTACATGCAAGCTTTTACAAGGCAAAACAGTGCACAAAAAAAAAATTCTGATTTTACCATCATCAACATTACATGTAAAAACAGTAGACATGTAGGTTCACTGGTGGTTTTGGATAGCAAACAAAATGGCTATATTTGCACTGCTCTGTTGCAACCCCTGGTTCTTATCACCGCCACTGTGAACAATTCTGATCGGGCAAGTTTCTCTACAATGAACCACTTCACATGAAACCACTCTGAATCACTCTATTTACATCACAACGACTGAATTATGCTGAAATTTTGAAAAAAAATCTGCGGGAGTCCCCCTTTGAGATGACTGTCTAAAAGTAGGCTGAATGCTGAAGCCACCTAATCACTCTACTACCCCACTAGAAGAGCTACACAGCTAACATCATCATATCACGCAGTGTGAGTGAGAGCAGTTTCGGGACAGATTTGTTACAGTATTCGTTTCTTTTCCCCTCCGATATCCCATTTTCTGCTGATATCAGCCCGATGGCGATACGTGGTATCGGATCTGTGCCACCTTTACCCGCATCATTTTACAGTCATGTTTTCTCTTTACAGCACACATAAACCACATGAATGCACGCAAGTTGGATGGACCAGTTCCTCTTCGGAAAAAAACATCTGATTTGCACTTTCAACCAGCATTAGTCGTTTTCTAGGGTTAAGAATTTGCACTCGTTTACAGGAACGACCATGCATTTTGGTTGTCCTCACCCTTTTCTTTCCGCCTTGGATCTGACAGTTTGCAGTAAGACTGGTCTGTCTGCTTCTGGTCTCAATCTTTCCTTCATCACTCTCAGTCCAATTTATCTTCAGGGAGATACCAGTCTCTCACACAACCACGCAATGCAGGCAAATACTGCGTCTTAAAATATATGGTGTCTCAATTTATGGCCGCAGTGATATCAAAACCTTGGAACTCTATTGTTTCTATTTTTAATTTTTGTTTTTGCACCATTTGCAAACGTTAGCTGCTCTTAACATTTTGCGAAAAGTACATGATGAGTGGACCATTAGAGACTGATCAAAATTACAAAAATGCATTAACAAACTAATTAAACTAAGCTAGTTGAATTAAGTTAATTCATTTCTTCTACCCTATAAAGTCCCAAAAGCACCCCGGAGTTAAAGGGGGATTCCACAGATGAAAACATATGCACGCATAATTAAATCTTTAAGATGTAAACAAAGTCATTCAGGGTGGTCTGGTGTGAAACGCTTAATTCCAGAGAAACTTACTGAGCCAGAATTGTTCGCAGTTGTGATGATAGGACATCCTCTTAAGGCTCCCTCACAGGAAGTTATTACCTGACATGGTTCTGAATATGCTGCCTGATGCTGAGATATGATATACAATACATGGATCTGCCACTACTTTACCATCGTCAGTGTTACAGAAGACACATGTAGGTTCACTGGTGGTTTTGGACAGTAAATAAAACAGCTATATTTGTGTTCTAGACATTGTGACCCCTGGTTCCCATCACCACCACTGTAAAGACTTCTGAGATAGCATGTTTCTCTACAACAGGAACCAGTAATCACACCAAATCACTCTGAATGACTTTGTTTACATCTCATTCATTGGATTACGCAGGAATTTTGAAAAATGGTGGAATTCTCCTTTCATAACTTAACCCATACCACTCCAGACCCGGAGGTCTCCTGTTGTGCAGTTCATGGCTAGGGGTCCGAATGATCTGAAAAGTTTGTCACTGATACCAACACAAAGACTTTTGTGTATAAAATTTCAATATTGTCTAATATAATTTTATAAGTTGTGGGAATTTATTACAAAGAACTCCTATTGGGGGTTTACTACAAACTTGTTCTTTAGTACACAACTGGAGGTCTTTTCTGTGAGACTCACTATTAATTGCATTATAAGTTGTAATAATTCACAATAAATACTTTTTAAGACATATTTATTCAAATGATTAAGCATGTATTATGATCTAAATTCACATCCTATTAATATATTATTTGATTCCTTGGTTCTGAGTAGTGTCATGTGACATCTGGAGTTTTCTGCACAAATACTATACTGGTTGCAAACTATTTATAATATTTTGGTTGCCAAAATATATCCAGGACTTTTCTAACACGTCAATATGTGTTCTATGCAAGAGTTCAGTGACTAAAACTCTCATCATCTAAGCTGTTTATCGTCATGGGTCGCAGGGGGTGCTGGAGCCTATTCTAGCGCTCACTGGGAGGAAGGCAGGAAACACACTAGACAGGTCGCTAGTCCATCAAAGGGCAGACACAGACACAGAAACACACACCTAGGGGCAAGTTAGTACCTACAAGTGGCCTGACCGCATGGCCTGACACAGGGAGAACATGCAAAACCCACAAAGAGGGGACCATGGTCACCTGGCCAGGAATCAAACCCAGGCCCTTCACGCTGTGAGGCACCAGCCATTATTTTAGCTCTAAAATAATAAGCTGCCGTAAAGCAATAATCCTGACACGAATAAGATGTGAATTTAGATGATAATCTATGCTCAGCAATTTGTAAAACAATGTCTTAACAATGTTCACCACAAGCAATAATGCAATTATTAGTGATTTTCCTCTCCAAATACAGGTCACAATGAATAACGCTTAATTCATGCTATATAAACTATTCAGAAGTGTCTAATTTAGGCTTTACTGAACAAATAACAGGGCTCCGATAAAGCCCCCAAATATGTGCTATTTAAAATAAAGTGCTATTAAAATGTTCAAAAATTAAACAGACTTCAATAGTTTTGCTTAATCTTTACAGATATGATTATCATCTGTGCAACCAAGAAGGGATTCAATTAAACAATTAAATAGTCTATCGACTATTTTTCAACTACTTCAACTACTAGATAACTGTAAGATAAGATAAACATTTTAATGGAAGTTGAATTTGACATTTTGGCTAATGCACATTTATTTTTTCCTGAAAAGTATCAAAGCAATGACTTTAGCAGAGCTACAGAGTTAATAGACAGATAGATAGACAGATAGATAGATAGATAGATAGATAGATGGATAGATAGACAGACAGACAGATAGATACATAGATAGATAGAGAGATTGATAGACAGATAGATAGATAGATAGACAGACAGATAGATACATAGATAGATAGATAGATAGATAGTTAGATGTGACCTCAAGAAAAAGTGTGTCCTCAAGAAAAAAAAAAAACAAAACTAATATTAGGATATTCAAAGTGGTGATAAAGCCAAGAGTAGCATTCTAACGCTTAAGTGATGCAAATAAATGTGAAACAAAATCCCTATAACTTTACAGTTAAGTTACAGGCGGCTTTGTTAAGGCAGCAACAATATCTGCGTGAATGTTCAACATTTATATTAAATATATCTATTTGGATATAAAATATATAATGGTGCCTAAAAAGTGTTATAAAATATTACTAACAAAGTAAAATACATGGGACACATGCTGACAACTGGAAACGACTTGGGTCTCGAAACTGACCTAAGCGCTTTTCTCACGCCGGTTTGAAACCAGACTTCATGATACTAGAACCTGTTCACCCAGACCAGAAATAATGAGGCAGTGATGTCACTTAGATACCGTTTAGTACCTTTCTAAAGTTACAGGCTGTCTGTTTGTACAGTTCTGTCTGCGGAATGGGCCTCAGGGACACCGAGATAGGGTTTGCACTACATAAAACGCCTGAGGTTCAAAATTAAAATAAATTAGAGAAACTCCATCCAAAACCACTGCAATATTGCGCATCATGTGCGGCAGAAAGCAAGCTCCAACTTTTCATCTCATTCAAGAGCTCAAACCACTTCACAGAAAAAAACAGTTAATGCAGGTGAGGAAAGTAAAACAGCAGGTGTGATTATTTCATTTACATGTCTCCTAAACATAGAACGGCTGGAATCTAACAGCCAACAGCTTTTCTTGAGCAGCTTGGCAGAAAAATAAAATTTAGTTACCCTCTACCCCCGTGGACCAGCTGTGAAACGTCTGATAAAGTTTGCTTCTTTAGCTTCGAGGCTACTGTTGCCAAAAAGTAATGTAAGCTTATACCCAACCAATTTGCATTGCGCAAACTTGGCGGAGGAACTACCTTTGGGGCAATTTTTGCGAAATTACTTGTTTAATAAGAGGACTAGCATTAATTAAGTTTCCACAGAACCGGAACGCCTGTAGATATTGACCTTTGGATTGTATAAACACCATTTCAGAGCACTTCAAATAGTGTTTATTCTTTCCAGTTGACTTCCTAAGAAAGAGTCACTGTTTTACACCCTTTTCCTGCTTGTCAGGGATGCAAGTGGTAGCTTTTTCCACTGTTATACTCACACTGTTATAATCACAAGCAACAAGGATGTAGCTAAGGATTCTCCTTTCATGAATTTTGGGACTAATCCAGTTGTACAGCCAGGTGTGTATGCATGTTTAGGCCACATACTGGCTTTTTATCCAGTCTGTTTTAGTATACTGACTTCTAAAGATGTGTTTGCGTGTATACCCAATAATACTCTTTATTCAAAGATGCATCTCAGGTCAGGGAGAAGGAAACATCACATGTACGTTTCCCAGAATGTGCAGTTAGTTATAGACATGCCAATATGATTTGTGGTAAAAAGACTGTAACTGAAAATTACCGTAAATAAGTTAAATACGGCCGAAATATTCAGAAACATTCATGAACGAGACGGCTGTCACTGATCACTGATGTCAGGATTCAAAACGAGCTTGGAAACAATTATCAGGTATAACCATTCTGTATGATTTTTAACCCTTGTGTGGTGTTCAGGTCTGTGGGGCCCATTTTCAATGTTTACCAAAAGAAAAAATGATGTGATTTATTATTATTTCATCCTCAGATTCTTGGCCTTTGCTCATTTTCTGTGAAGAACCTATAAAATAACCCATTTTCAGTGTCTTAACCCCCCACACATCTATATTACATGTGGTGTTGGGTGAACCTGCGGGGAATAAACGTGTGGAG
>JAILXH010234432.1:8830-21517 GCA_023558415.1 Piaractus mesopotamicus | reverse complement strand
AAAGAGTTATATCATAGCAAAAAGGGGGGGGGTGTAATGCCACAGTTCTACTGGGACTCATATGAGACCTGAGCAGAGATGTAGAAAGAGCAGCAATAAAGAAAGTAAAGATTAGCCTGATGCCTTTATAAGCCCAATTTGAGAGAAAGAGAATCCTGCTAAAAAACAGCAAAGACCTGCTGTAGATGGCTTATCACCAGCAACACCAGTATATCACTGCGGTCCAAACTCCACCCCAAAAAAACCCTCAATTTTTCTACGTTATTTGAGTGCCCTTTACAATGCGTCAACACTTCATGATGAATGGACCAATAGAAAATTGCTTGGAATAAAATGTTTCTGTAAAGTTTTCCATTTCGGAGATTGTATGGTATGTTGGTCAACCAGTATGGCTATGTTGGGTGACCATCTAAACCTGCACCAGACTACGTAAACCAGCACAGGCTTTGCTGATTTTTTTTTTTTTTTTTTTCAGCAGGGAACTGTCTGCTTTTCATCCAGTTTGAGCACTCTATGTGCCACACTCTGGTATAAAAGGCCCAGAAAGAGGCCCTGTTCTAGGAGTGTGATTAGCAGTTTTGGCTTTTTTGATAGGAGTGTGTTTTGCAGTGCTCCGCGCAGGCAGCTCATTAGTGTAGGAGCTCTTTGGTTTATCTCCCACTGCGGCTGCTGTTCTAATGTGACGCAGATGTTTCTTCTGATAATCTCGCCTCTCTTGAGCCTAGAGTGTTCCCTACTTCACATATGTTTGTGTACAAACACGGTCATGGACACGGCCACGCACGTCCGCCCGCGCTCGCCAACAGACGCAGCGACACAATTACACGATATCACAGCATCAGTCTTCCTGAGCCGCCGCTAAACAGTGCGCCTTGCTGGAAAGATCTGATTTCCCCTTGGAGAGAAATCATCCTTCACAGACACAGCACTGTCCCTGAGATGCTTGTAAAGCCAAGCTGCAGATTGAAACGTGAAAAATACCACCTCACCGGGATAAAACACCCACGGTGCCATCCGAGTCCATGAATCACCAGCCAAGATACATATTTCTCCTCCTCACTGGAGCGCACGACAGTGGCCAGATCCCCCTCCGAAAGCTCTATGAAAACCAAACAGTTTGAAACATCATCACAACCCCCACTTACTGAAAGAAGCCCTGTGACTCAACACAATGTATGTGTAGCGCATTGTTGCTCTCTTTTCTAAAAGAAAACATGATATTTTCCTAAACCTGTGGAGCGTAAGTGTTAGTTCACAAGATTTTAGACTTTTAGAAGGTTATAGACAGCATGGAGAGCCTGTATCGTGGAAAAACACATTTCCCTCGCTTCTTTGAAATGAAAAAGTCAGAAGTGTTAAAGTTTTAAAATGTACTATTCACTTACCAGTTTATACAGACCATATATAGAAACTGAACTGAAACCACCCATTTTGAATTCATGGTTTCTGTGATGTCAGAACTAATTTACATAGTTCCACCTGTTCAGAATATGGCAGTTTATCTCCACCCATTCACGTTGAAGTTCTAAGGAGTACAAGGCAGTGAATCAATTAGGGCTCTTTTATTTATGTTAGTCTTAAAGGACTTCAACTAAGCACAGTAACGAAAACAGTCTTCTTAATTCTAAAGGAAAAAGAGAGGTTGGAAAACGCTTGTGTAAAAAAAAAATTATGATCATTTTTGTTATAGGTGGACCTCACAGGAGAAAATAAAGTACAAGAAAAATGTAAGATATGGGCCCTTTAAAGTATTTAATTTCATTTTTTAATAAACACTGCACGCAGTGTTCCAAACTAACATAAAAAAAAAAAAACTGACGAAAAGTAAATAAAAGTAAATAAAAAGGACTATGGTGGTAAGGGGTCCTCTCCCGTATTGGGCTTCTTTTAAAAAGCACTAAAAGACACCTACATTGTATAGAGCTATTGTAACAGGCAGCCGCCTTGCAAGATGCTGGACGTTCATTGCGAATAACATTTTAAAACTGGTGCTTTTAAACCAACCAAGAGCATCAAACGTTCTAACACCAGAGAGTTCACGCTGATCAAACTGCCTAGAATACGAGTCTCAAACTACTAGCCACCACTTTTGTCATTTTTTTAGTTTTCTGCATCGTTTGAACACAGTGGTTGTCCTTCATGTCCTGTAAAAATTTCATGATAAATGGACCAATAGCAATTCTCTAAAATTGCTTGGAATAAAATATTTTCACATTGACTTACATTATAAGTAAAGAACGTTTTTGCCCTCTCCTGTAAAGTTACCATTTTGGAGATATTTGTTTTTCTTATCAACAGCGACGATATGTAAAATGAGCTTTAGGCCTGTCAAACGACATTTCTCCTTAAATCCGGCCCACAAATCATTGTTTTCCATGATTACATATTTAAATCTGATGGGTAGATTGCTTTACTCTCCAGACACTGTGATGGGTGACCCAACATAATCTATATTATGTCAGTTTAGGATGATGCTTCCGATGGTAAACACAATTTTTGAGTGCTGCATGCAGAAGGAAACATTCAAATGAAATCCTGAAGCAGCATGAACCCCGCACACTGAGATGGCACAGATGTAATTTAGCTATAACTAACTTAGCTGTTGTTGTAATTTAGACCGATAGTAAGTTATTTCTGCCTTTGTGGAATCGATTATGACGTAGTCGTAGATGCATCATGTCAGAATTAAGAAATGAAAGAAATTATAAAATGAATCCACTGAGAAAGCAGATATAACCACTGTCCAACACTTTTCAATAACTTCAGTCACGTACCATTTAATTCAACTGTTAAATATATGTTTAATTGATTTAAAAAATATTAAACTAAAAATAAATAATAAAACATATTAAACAAAAGTATTTATACTACTACTACTACTACTACCACTACCACTAATATTATAAATAAAAATAATAATATTAGCAGTAGTATTAGTAGTAGTTGTACTTTGTGGTGACAGAAGAATTACTAATAAACACTGACTAAACTTTAATGCGTGAATGTGTTTGTATGTTATTTACTTTACAACGTTATATGTAGTTAAAATTCATCCTTGAAAAAAACATGACACTTTTTCCCCTGTATTTATTCAACCAGCCCCCCTTTGGAGAAGACTACCCAGCTAGTGAGACCCCTGGCCTAAAACAATCTAAAACCATCTCGTCGTCTGAGTGAGAGCTCGGCTGTTCAGGGCTCAGGTACCGCTTTGAGAGGTGATGAACGGACATCTGGTAGGTTGCAGCGGACGCACGTTACCAATGACATGAAGGGCTCTTGTGCATCTGGACTCAGAGGAAGGACACGCAGAGAAATGTGGTACACTAAAAGGGCGCACACTGAGCCCTTGAATAAATTACTACTCGGGGCCTGGAGTGATACAAATGACACACAGCAGCCATTTCCAGTCATCCTGTTCCTCTCTGCTGACATACATTGTCACGGCACAGTAGAGGAAAGCAGCTTATTCAAATGATGGACGGGGATAGGATGCAGAGGGGACAGATTTGAATGTGTAGTGGCTAAGCCATTCTTATATTTTCGCTACTCTGTACGTTTAATTTCACAGAAACTCACAAGCTCTTCAGAAAAGCTTGTGTTTAGAAATGCAAAACCGCCATAACTGCCATTTCAAGACTGTCTTAGATGTGTGGCCTTTCAAAATCCATAATAATTGCTCCCTAAGGCGTGTAATTTTCAATTTCACATAATAAGACCTATTTTGTTCAATAATGCCACTGAACTGTTAGTAAATGTACAAAAAAAAAAAAAAAGGTAGATGTCCAGGTATGGCTTAGAATTCTAATGCAGTAATGATTGCATTTTCCTGTGCGTTCATTAAGAATAGGAGAACAAAAATCTCTGTCTAGTTTCCCCAAAGCAGCCAATCTCCGGTACATGTGGTAACAGATAAATCAAAACCAGAGCTTCAGTCACAGTTCTAGGTCTATTAGTGTGCTGTGGCTCTTTAAGCACTTATACTGCAAGGGTCTATATGTGGGCCCACGCTTCAATTCTTCACTGGGTAAGCAACATAACTCGCTGAGCACTTTATCAGAAACATCAACGTTCTTGATACACCTTGCACGCGTGTAGTTAGAGACTATACTATTTCCATGCACACTTCATGCTAGTCATCCACTGACCCTTCATCAGTGGCCACTTCCTGACGACAGGACCACAGCTGGCTGGATATTTTTTTGCTGGTGGGCTATTTTCAACCCAGCTGTGACAGCACTGCTGTGCCTCATACACTTAAACCAGCACCAAAGAAACTCGGGTTGACGATACTGCTGTCCTGAGAATGGTCCACCACCCAAATAATATACGGTCAGGGGTGGTCCTACAGAGGGCCCTTTTAATTGCTGGACTTGATCAGAAGGGGGCTGATAATTTGTAGCAACAGACGAGTCAGATATTTTGCAAAAGTCTGACAAAACTCCTCTGAATAAACCTGCAGTGAGAACGTTGATGGCAGTAAATCAGTCAGAATTATTAAGAGATGGTGGAAAGGTAGTTGCAGTTCAGACAGACTCTAACCTCATCCTCTGGAGGGTGATGCTGACCGCAGTTCATTCCTGAAGCTGAAAAAGACCACACAGACAGCTCAATATCAAAACGATTAACACATAGAATTATGCAAGGAAGCTAAGTTAAACTTCAGCTAGGTTGCTGTATTTGCTAACTTTCATTTTAATATGATCTAATAATAAAAAACGGTACAGAATAATATTAAGAGCTTTAGCTAATTTTCTTTTGTTAACATAGCTGCTGACAATTAGCTTCCCTGCTAGAAAATCCAGCATAAACCAGCTTAGACCAGCATGGAATGAATGCAGGTCTGTTCTGTTCTATTCAGCAGGGCTGATAAATCTGATGAAATAGGACTGTACAGTGGTCGTGGTTTGTGATTACAAACATTATGTATAAATGCTTGTCATTCGTATTGTTTTGTTAAAGTTTGCTTTCATGCTGGTCTAAGGTGGTTTATGCCGGTCAGTTGCTGGTCTGGTGCTAGTTTAGCTGGTCAACCCAGCATGGTCATGCTGCTTGACCAGTACCCCGGCATCAAAACATAACATATGATGGTTGTGGTGGTGATCAGCATATCAACTTTCATTGCTGTTGACCAGCAGACCAGCATTCAAAACACAACATATGCTGCCTTTGCTGGTGACCGGCCATGCTGGTTTTTTTTGTTTTGTTTTTTTTAGCAGGCTTGGCTTTCTTGTTACCTGTAACATAACTGAAGGGGCAGGTTACTTAACTTGAACCTCCTCCTTATTAGACATGAAAACGTGACACTTTGGTGTTCAGTGACATTAATGTAAACATGATTTTAAATAATTTAAACTGGTCTTGTCAAATCTCAAATGCATATCTGCACGGAACATCTTGTAAAGCCAGTTTTTGAATATTTAAATGTTTTCAGAAGTAATGCTTCTAAACTTTCCATTGTGCTACTGAACTTTTTAGTCCGTTAGCACAAGTGCTATCATTGCTACTGAGTGCCTTGAGCTACAAGTTCGATGGATATAGCAACAGGAAAAGAGGCTTGCTAGAATTTCGCAAAGGGTCAACTGTAAGCTTATAATATGCACCTTTAAGGTAGGGGTTTCTGATAAAATAGCCAGTTAGTGTACGTAACGTGTTGTGTATTGTGCCATGCACCGTGGACTCCGCATTGCATGGGGTACCTAGGGGGTGCAGCCATGCAAAGTGGCTCTCAGCATGTGCCACTCCTGTTAATAAGGGCCTGTTATAGTAGTCGTTGCTGTTGTTGTTGTTGTTAGTTAAGTTGTTTTAATTGAAATTATGTCTGAGGATGGTGGGCCATGTGTGAGCTTGTCTACCCTCCTCCCGTGTCCTACCCTCCCCAACCAGCTGAAAAGGTGTTCTTTGTTTGAAGTTGCTCTCCATCTTGTTGTTGCTGGTGAGAGAGGGCATCTGGGGAAGAGTCCTGGAGCGAGAACCATGCGCGGCGCCCTTTTTGTGCTGCTGCTTGTTTTCTCTCATATATCTCTTGCAAAGGCAAACAGTGGGAAATTAGAGGAAGGCAGGCGTATTGTGTATTGCCTCAGCCTGGCGTGTTGCGCTCTTTCAGGGGGAAAGTTGTGAAAGAACATTTCACACCATTTATCGCATCCTCGGGATCACCTGGTCCGCTGCTTTTCCGTGACGAGACAAAAGCTGTCAGCTTTCTACACAAATGTATAAAAGTTTCATTACTCCAGGTGATAAACAGTTTATCACTATGTTACAAAGTATTGATTTTGGGTCTTCAGCAAATGTGGTTTGCTGCTATCTCTACTGTGTTTTTTTTCCTCCTCTTTTTATGTGTGAATATTGCAACACATCAACAGCCACCCCCTCCCCCCCCACAACACACCCCCCAACACACACACAAGACAGCTTCAGAAGGATAACTAAGCCCTAATTGGAACGATGCTGACAAGAGAGATGAGGTCTTGGAAAGGAGCTCCAGCAGTAGCTTTAGCTGTGGCAGTAATGATCAGATAACTGGGCTTTAACCGACCTGAGCACTCAGAGGCAAAATTAAGCTCTTAGGCGTCCTCCATACTCCAAATCCAAAGTGTCCTTGAATTGTTGACGTTTTGACAAGAAACAATATGATGCTGAAAACAACTGCCTTTCAGACTGATGCTGCGCTGTTTGCATTACAGGCCTACATGATTTCTGAAGCCTGCACAGGGATTTTTGCCAGTTCAGTCATACTAACCACACAAACACAAATGTTTTTTCTATCGCACACATTTTTCTCACAACGGCACATCTATTTCAAATGATTGCATAAACTTTTATAGTGGGCTTATTCTGTAAGTATGAAAGAAATTTCCAGAATAAAAACAAAAACACTGGTTTATTAAAAAGGAAGGAACAGCACGGATACACAAAAGGGAATCCATGGTGGAAATCATATTCCTCAACAAAAATGAACAAAAACTTGTTGCAATGTCCTGTATTTTCAATGCATTTTTATTGTATTTTATTGCATACTCCAGTATGTCACTTTTTGTTCTGTATCTCACTTTAGAAGCGTGTATTTCTAAACAAACAAACAAACAAATAAATAAATGAATAAAATATTGGACTATTTCTTCAAAAGGAAATTCCACTGCTTTTTCTGCATAATTAAATGTGAATAAGAGTGGCTTTATGTAAAATGCTCCATTCTAGAGAAATTTATCGAGGCTGAGTTGTTTACTGTGGTGATAGGAGCCAAATATTTAAAGTGTTTAATGCTTCTTAATTTTTATTTTAATAGACGTCGGTGTCAGACTAGTTAATGACATTCTATTAAAAGATTGGTTTACCAAGAGTGACACTGGAGTATTTTCACCTAAAATGAGTTAATGAACCAAGAGTCTTGTTACAAAAATGGTAATAGGACATTAGAGACATAATTAATCTTTTAGTACTTTTACTTTCGATACTTAAGTACATTTGAAGGCAAATACTTTTGTACTTTTACTCAAGTGGAGGTCTAAAGGGAGGAACTTCTACTTTTACTGGAGTCATTTTTTACCTTGGGTATCTCTACTTTAACTGAAGTACATGATTTGTGTACTTCATCCACCACTGCTCGAGCTTGTTATACAGTCATTAAAACATTAATTTAGTAGGTTCTGTTACCAGAAGTGTCAATTTGGTAATTTTAACTAATGAGAGTCATTAGTTACAAATATAAATACAAGAAACATTGCACAAATTTTTGTTTACAGTGAAAAAACTCTAAGGGCTAATTGCACTATTTTTGTTTAGTGAATAAACTCTGAAGGCTTTGAATTAATAAATGGAAAACAAAATAAAACTTTGGATTTTTATTATTTATTTTAAAAGTTTTAAAACTATTTTATAAATATATGCATTTCTTACTAGAAAATAATGAATTCGTCTGACACAGGCTTCATACATCTCCCTAAAAAGTAGTAACAGGTTTGCACAAAATGCTATACATTTCAGAAAAAAACATTGTATCTGATTTGATAGCCTGAGCTGGAAAAATAACATTTTCTGAAGGTTAAGCACTTTCTTTGATAAATACTTCAAAAAACACCAAAAAAAAAAGTAAACTTTTAAAGAGTTTCAAGGCTTAAAATGAAAGTGCCAAAAAGTCAAAGCCACTCTGGGTAACGTTAGCATAGCATCTCATACAGAGATAAACATAGTGTGCAGTTGAGCTACATCAAAGCTGTTCTGTGGTCAGCGGAGAACCGGTCACTGCTTATTGCGTAGTCTCGTCACTGATTAAACATCGAAATCGTTAAAACCAGAGACTGCTCTAGAGAAAGACGGCAATCCTTGGTCTGAAAAACATAATGGGGTGCAAGCAGGGAGACCCATGGCACAACAGCGTGAATGGGAGTAAACGAAGGAAATGCCTGAGTATCCTGAACAAACTGCTGTTATGTGGACAGAGTGCAATATAACGAAATGACCGTACTGTCGTTCAACATGTTTTCTGTCACATGTCCATTTTTTAAAAAGCCATGTGTCTAATACAAAAATAAGACAAAGGTTTTGTGGGACAAATAACAGCAGATGATGATACGCAGTGTGCGAAATACCCCCTGGTATACGGGGGGGTCGCATGTTGGCCATGGCTGGCTGGCTGCTAACTCACTTGCCATAGCAGCACTGATGCTAGCTTCAGTGTTTGGTTTTACAATTCTTTTGGAAATGCTCTTCCAATCATTAACTGAGATCTTCTTTAGCGTTCAGTTTCAGAAATGAGTAACAGTTCACTCTTTCCACCTGTCGCTTAGGAAATTGGGCAGGTTTTCAGATGCACAAATATACTACAGCATATTATACAGTTTTTCAGAGGCATCTGGGGCACAGTTACAGTTGCTAGGCTGCGAAGTGGGTGAACAAGTTTGCTACAGCGCCACCCTGAGGCAGACCAGTGCTGCAGCTCTAGTCAGTTTAGAATATCAAAGACAGGAGCTCGCTGATTGCGGGTGAAGCAGCTAAACAACAACCTTTCCCTAAAGTTGTATCTGAGCTCCTTTTTTCCCCTAAGAAAGCATAACATCACAAAAGGTCTATTTTCAGAAACCCCCCAGAATTTTGATTTTGAGACATTCAGGGCATTCAAAAGGTTAATTAGGAAGTCCTGGACCCCCCAGGACCCCCTGTATTTTGTTGTTATATTCAAGTTACAACTGCTAAGGTTCATCTGCAGCACTGTGCCAGCCTCTTAGAAAACTATGACCACCAAAAAAGTGAATACTGTGGAAAAGTATGTCATGACTGGTACATACCTGTAAACTGCACTTTTACATAGCAAAATAACTGAAAATGGTATGCTGTGTGTCCTTTCTCAGACATTAATACATCATAAATACCTGATCTAGCCAACTCATGAATCTGCAATATTTAACTTAGTTAGCCAAAGTGGACTTACTCATGTCCAGAATTACAGATGAGCTGTAAATGAGCTGTAGCAGGACAAGGTAGCACACATTTAACAAGGAAGCAACTGTCCAAACTGTGCTCGTTTCCTGCTAATTTCATTTTCTTTCATAATCTTTGAGTGATCAAAGGTTTGTTCACATTACACAACAGCTTCTAGCAGACAGTGGTAGACAGCAACCCAGAAACCTGCTAACAGCAGCTCTAAATGCAATTAAGGCAGCAGTAATCTTTGTTGAGCAAGTACATACTAAATGGCTGTAGTTTGTAACCATCAGTGTTTCAGTGAATAATAATAGCAGTAATAAGCGATAACCTTTGTAAACTACTAACATGAATGACTCAGTCCAGACATCAGTGCCCTCATGCTAGTTACCACCACGTTTGCCAGTGCATTTTGCCTTCACAGACACACAAGGAATGTTACTAAAACAGGAGTTCTCAACCTTTTCACAAAGCAATCCTTTTTTGAGGTTAAACATATTTCACGACCCCTCTCTTCCACCCCACACACACCAACATACACGTTACATTAGAAGAACATTTAAATCTTTTAAGTCTACTTTCTTACTGGGCCAGCAATTCACAAGTCTTTGGCCTGGTGCTGTTAAAGTATTTGAAGTTTAGCAGTCAATCAAGATCCTCCCTCAGCAACAAGCTCACCCAATAGAACTTCATGATCAACATTAGCCTGTCTTCCACAGCCGTGGAGCCATTCACCTTATGAAAATTATACGTTACCTTGTAGCACCACTCTTGTGACCCCAGGGACCACATCATGACCCCCAAGGGGGTCTCGAATCCCAGGTTAAGAACTCTGCACTGAAACAAAATTAAGGCCCAATCTCATTTCACTCCTTGCCCCTACCACTTAGCCCTTAGCCTTTCGTTTTGCACCTTCACGCCTAGTGGTTGGGTGTCCCAATTTTTGTTGAGATAGAGGGGTAGGGCGAAGTGTTATGGTTTTTCAGTGTGTTATGAGAAAAAAAAGAAAAAAAACTGGCAAGATGGCTGCACAAGCAACCAAAGAAACCCACAAATGTGAATATTTTTTCTGTTAAAAATTATGATAACCATTGTGTTGTCTTAGTCTAATGCCATTTCAATGTATTATGGTCCTTTTCTTCATAACAAGCATGAAAAATTGCTAACAGTATGCTATTGTCTTGGTAGCTAGCTAGCTAAATTTCCCATTCCACCTTAAATAGTCCAGCAGTACTGACCCCTGAAGCGCCAGAATATAACTGGTGCTCCATTTAAGGTGGAACGGGAAAATTAAACTGAGAAGCTGGTGGATAGCTGACTTCAACTTCATATCACCAAAGAATTAGAGGTGGGCGACAATAAATAATAATAACATTCCCACATTCTTTGAAAGCATATGATTCTCTAAATTTAACTAAAGCTGAGCTGCTGAACTTTACCCTCCTCTGCTATCACTGCAGACTATTTTTGTTTTTTATTGTCCCATTTCATAGGGGAAGATTTCAACCACGACCCCTTGTCACCCCTGTGATTAACTTGTTTGCACGCTCCACATAGCCATACTGTCTATTGTAGTAGAGCTTTTTTTTTTTTACAGATTTGACATTACGCTTATCCACATAAACATTTCCATTAGCTCAATTTTGCATAATCTTTGAAGACAACTAATTGCTTAATTTTAATTTAATATTTTGAAGGAAACATATGGCTGCTGGGTCAGGGCGAGCACCAGGGGTGCCGTGTAAGAGTGGTGCTTGCGTCTATGACAGTGTGTCCTTGTTTCTTTCCTGAAGAAAACAGATGAAAGCAGAGCCCCTTACAGTTCCTCGTCCCTGACTCTACTTCACAGCACATCAAACCAAACTTAAACTACAGCTACAAGAAAGTTAAGGCAATCAATAGCAGATTTAATATAAAGTTAGCCCCTGTGGAGAAGCTGATGCTGGCCATCTCCGCGTTCATTAAAAGCTCCATGCTGGAGCTCCTGTGTCACACCGTCTGTGGCCTGAGGGGAACAAACAGCTGAGACAACAGCAGGAGAGAACAGATAAGAGAGAAGATTAATAACTTCCACAATCACCGTGGCTACTGGCTTACACACACCAAACATCTAACCCAAAGCTGTGCTTGACTCATTGCTTCACTCGCCCTCCTGGGGGTACGCTTGGCTAGTTCAGAGAAACGACAAACCATCAAAAGATCCTTCGCACGCTACACAAGGCTTCTAACAAGATATGTATTTGGCACAATGAAAAATACAGCGTAGCAGCTCCTTGCTTTTTACTCATTCCTTCCGCAGACGTTGTAACCTCTGCCTTCAGGAGGGCCGGTGGTCAGGGAGGACATCGACTAGGGTTCCAGTGTCAGGGGCGTGCGCATGCTTTTGTTGGACCTTCTCGAATCACCATATTTCTACATTACTGCAGGCGGCAGTAAACATTAAACCAACAAAGACATTTTTCAAAACAACCTTTCAACTGCTTCAATTGGTTATTCCTCAGGCACATGCTTTGTGCGGAGAGGTGTTGAGTAAGATAACGTATGGCTTTTTAATAGAGCAGGCACTCGCGCACTCACTTTGGGCCTATACATCTGCAAACCACGCCTGAGGCTCCTCCTCTTTCCTATCCAACATCTTATAAATTACCTCTACTTTCTGTTTCCTGTGACAACGTGTTCTACGCCCATACATCACAGGAGGTCTGGCCTTCCACCTTAACTTCTTTTTGCCGTAGCCATAAAATGCAATTTGCACTTGTTTTGGAGGTCCCTTAGTTGAACTGTGCATTTTTTCTTCAATAAAATTGATAAAATTACAGTGGAAATGTGTATGATTTACAACAATGTAGGTGAGCTAGCAAGTCAACAAGTGTTTTCATTGCAAAAAACGGTATCTTGTCAAGTAAAATTACCTTAAATAGAGTCAATAAACTTAATATTTCCCCTGTTAAGATTGGTGTAAGCTTAATTTTAGATTATGTAACTTCTTTCTCAACATATTCTACTTGTTTTTAAGTGATTTTATTAAGTAAAATTATCTCACTATGTTGGCAGATAATTTTGCTTGTTTTAAGAAATGTGCTTGAAACCAGCAAAATTATCTGCCAGTATAAGGAGGTAATTTTACTTGATAGAATCACCTAAAACAAGTAAATCATGTCTAGAAATAAGATACCATCTCAAAATGGGAAATATTAGATATATTGACTTGATTTAAGATCACTTAACTTGACAAGATACTATTTTTGCAGTGTTTATCATATTTAA
>JAILXH010234318.1:56151-76809 GCA_023558415.1 Piaractus mesopotamicus | reverse complement strand
CCCCCCCCCCCCCCCCCCCCCCAGCATTGGGCTATGGAGCAGTGGAGCTGTGCTCTCAGGAATGATTGAGCTCCATCTAATACCTTTGGGAGGAGTTAAACTGGTCCAGAACTAATCATCCAACATCAGTACCTGACCTCACTAATGCTATTGTGGTTAAGCGCAATCAAATCTTCACAGCAATGTTCCAACCTCTAGTGTAACGCCTTCCTAGAAGAGAAGAGAAAATAAAACTCCACACACCCTTGATATCAGAAGAAATGCTGGTTTCTACAATCTTTTGGATATACAGTGTGCATACAGTGTGAATTTCAATGAGTGCCTCTGTGACCAGACGCTAGAAAGAATATAATCTCTGTGAGGAACCTAGCAAGGCCCTTTTCTTGTGTGAATGAGAAGTAACAAGTGAGGAAGCATTTGAGACTGTTAGAAACTGAGACGGCAGATACTTACTGCCATCTGTTCTCACTTTTTATTGACGCCTCTGATTAAAATGGCTCTAATTACAGTTTTGTGGATATTTGCCACTATGTACATTTTTCTCTGTCATGTTTTTTTTTTCTCATATGCTGTCATAGATCTGAGAGAGACAAGATTCAATGCGGAGCTAGTTGATAAAAAAAGCACTCTGTATGACTGTGTTACCGAAAGGCTGCATGTTTGTTTGACATCATCGTAGTTGATTTGCTGATAGCTGTGTGTTTAAACACTCTTGTATTCTGTGTCTTTCCTCAAAATTGACAAAGATTATCTTTGTCTTTCCTCAAAATTGACGAAGATTATCTGTGCAGTTTGTCACTTATGAGCTATTGTGATATTGTTTGTCACTTATGGGATATTATAATGTCGTCTGTGCAGCCTGTCACTTATGGGATATCATGATGTCATCAGTACAGCCTGTCACTTATGGGATATTGTGATGTCATCAGTGCAGCCTGTCACTTATGGGATATTGTGATGTCATCAGTGCAGTTTTTCACATATTGGCCACTGTGATGTCTGCTGTGCAGTCTGTCACTTAAGGTCCATCGTGATGTGATCAGCACAGTTTGTCACGTGTGTGGTCCATTGTAATGTCAGCCTATCACTTATGGGTAATTGTGATGTCATCAGTGTAGCCTGCCACTTATGTGCAGTGATGTCACTAGTGCCGCCTGTTAGTTATGGGCCATTGTTATGACATCGGTGCAGCCTGTCACTTACAGTCCACTGTCATGTCATCAGCGTATGAACCACTGAAGTTATCATCTTCATAAATACAATGCCTTTAAAGCACCTAAGCTATTTACTATCTCTCTCTCTCTCTGCTTCTCTCTCTCTCTCTCCATCCATCTTCCTCTCTAAACAATCAGTGACCTTTCATAACTCTGTTCCTGTGCTGATCAAACAGAGCCACATACTGCCGCTGCTTTAAAGGTTCTCACATTTGACTTTGCTCTGAGCAGCTGCCTCACACTATTTTAGGGAGAGCCAGAGGCCAATGACAGGGGTACCATTACACACACACACACACACACACACATACACAAACACACACATTGAAGAACAGTGCCTGGATTATATTATCAACTGTCCTTATGACTAATAAGCCCCATTAAGAAGATGATTACATTAACACTAAGTGTCAGAGCTACAGTGAGTAAAGGAGACTGAGTATTAAATCTTATTCATTCAGAATGAATCAATCTGTCACCTCAGTATGGTGCTGCACACACTCTATGCTTTTTATACACTCTTTACTAATTATAGGCGTAGATTAATATTTACCTGAAACCCATTAATGTCTTCAAACACTATTACATTTAGAATCTCTGACGTTGTTGAAACTGTAATTATGAGTAACACATAGAAGCCGATTTACACCAGGTAGACAAGAAAAAAATCTCAAAATAAAAGACTTTACTTCTCGAAATAATGGCTCATGTATTTGAAATATTGACTTCATATCTCAAAGCAATGACTTTTCCAAGTATTGACTCAATATTTCAAAATAATGATTTCTCAAAATATTTACTTTACTTCTCACAATAATGCCTCATTTATTTGAAATACCACTTAATGTCTTAAAATAACTTTTTTTCAAATATTTACTTTCAGATATTGACTTCTTGACATTTTGAGAAACTATGCCAAGAAACTAGGCATTAAATGTGAAGAAAGTAAGTAAGGTTCTTAGTTCTTAGGAAGAAATTTCTTCTTAAAACCAGCTTTTGCAGTTTTCACAAAGATGCTGTCATTTGGGATTTGAATCTACACACACACTCAATAGCAAAAAGGTGTGAACAAGTCTGCCATTTAAGAAAATGTCATGAACCTGACATTTTTTCTTAGCACCTTTCTCAAGAACAAATTTAAGAAAAAACGTAGGAAGATATTGCTGAATGAGGCTGAATGTTTTATTCTCTGGACTGCTTAACATAAAGGGCTGTCATGGCAATAACATGGCATGCTTAAAGGGACATCCATCTGTCCATCCATCCATCTTACTTCATGCTTACTCTCTTCCAACAGTGGTGCTGTAATAGTCTCTAGAGTGAGATTTTCCAGGTTAAAGACTAGGAAATACCCTTCTGATGATGTGTCTTGAAGGTGGGAGGAACTACAAGTGCATTGGGGTGGATACATTTCTTTTGCCTAGCTGGCTAATGCAGAAGGAAGGCAGATAGCTGCCGGAAGCCGAATATCAATATCATGTTGATTTTTTATTGACCTCTACGTCTATGGATTTCTTTGTCGCAGCAGGGGGGATTCTCAATGGATGTATAATGTATTAGTGCAGTGTATGCTGGGTATTGTAGTGAGATAACATTAAAACACAAAAAAAAAATGCATGATTATGAATTCCGTTCAACAGATGAGGCTGAAGTATACGATGCTGCGTATTTTAGGTTCTCCTGTGGCTCTCTCTTACAGTGAGAAATGAAGCATGGTTTTTATGCACTTTTACCACGTCCTGCTTTTATATATTTTTAATGAAGTGTGTAAAGGCTTCATAGCTTATAAAATTATTGTTCAGTTAACTTCATTTTATTGTTCATGATCAAAATAATCAGGTTACTGAATTACTAATATGATGGATAGCAAATACCCTAATGTGCCATACTAAGTCAGCGTTTGAATAGACAATAGAGTTGTGTGAGAATGAAGATCAAATGTATAGCGTTTTTTATGTAACTATTGCTCTGTACAATGGAGTAAAAAGGCTACAGATCAATGGAGCGGCTTTCTTGGCCTTTTTTCTGTATGCGCAGTACAGTGAGAGAAAGCCTTCTTACGATTGGTCGGACCCTCTTCAATAAATTAAGGTCAGCAGGACAATCCTCTATGAAATCTCCCAAGAGAGAGGCGTGGCAAAGACAGCATTATATCACATTGAATAAAACTCAGTCAGCCTTTTCAGCCTGAAGCAAAATCTGGGACCCAGGACGCACACTATGAGACTAGTGCTTATCTTTACATACAAAAGAGCTCCATTATTCTTTGCTTCTTTAAGTCTTCAAAATCCATTCTTTATGGAAGATGTAATGACATTTAAAGATGAGATTACTGGAACTAAATGTAACATTACTGCAAATTGAAGTGTTGACACATTTTAATGGATTGATAAAATAGTTTTTCACTGTATTTTCACAATTTGAACTAATTTGCTAGAGGGGTCCATATACAGTACAATTAGAATGCCTCCTTTTATATATCGCTGCTGTCGGAAGAAAACCTCTGTATCTCCGTTTTTGTTGTTTTTCAGTTTTTGACATAATTTGAAAAAATGCCTGTTGCTCTTTACATTGTGTGTAAATTTCATGATGAATGGGCCAAAAGAATGATTTGGGAAAAAAGTCTGGTTCCATTGATTTACATTAAAACTAAAGTAGCTTTTTTCCTTCTCCTGTAAAGTTACCATTTTTTAGGTACAAGGTTTTCTTCCGACAACAGCGATATGTTGGATCACAAGATTTTTAGGCCCATTTTAAATGTGCAGGGTTTTAAAGGCCTGCAAGAACAGGGCAATGCCCTGCCTGTAAACTGTAACATACTGAGTTTACTGTAAAAACCTGCTGTAAAAACAGATAAATTAGCAAATTATTTTCAGGTCTAAATATTGACTTTCATTTAAGTAAAGCGTTAATCCTCTATAGAGGTACATAAATGAGGTTCAAGATCTAATTCTAATATTTCTAAGTAATATTGACCTTTAGTTTCAGTCCCCATAAATATTGGCACCCCTGGTAAGCACGAGCAAAACAGGCTGTAAGCGACATTCCTTATTGCTTTTCCTGTTCATCTTTCATGAAAAATACTGTGCTTGATATTTACACCCCAGTGTAACAGGAAGCCCTGGCTGACTATTTAAGTGTTCCTGATCACTCAGGTGAACTTGAAAACATAAAATATGAATGGAAATATACTTCTGTTAGATTTCACTCATAAGAATTTCTAGGAGTGCCAACAATTGTGGCACCGATAGATTTGAGAAAAATATTTATTTCATGATTTAGTTTTTTTTTTCTTTCAATGATTATACCTTAAATAAAGGTTAGATTTTTTGTTAATATTTGGAATAAAAGATCAAAAGGATAAGCAGTAAAGAATGTTGTTTATAAATGTCATGTTTATCAGGAGTGCCAATATTTGTGAAGGGCACTGCTTTTCTGAGAACTTAAAGGTCCCATATCATAGAAAACCAAACCTTCCTTGCTGTTCTGAATAAAAAGTGTTCAATGTAGTATGCAAACATGGTCCATATATGAAAATTAAGCTGCTCATTTTGAATTCTGATTTTGTGGTACAGGACAGCCAATCAGACCAGAGATCATTTACCTACTTCTGTCTTAAAGACACAGTAACAAAAACAGCCTGTTTAATTTTAAGGAATAAAGAGAAGTTGGAAAATAGTCATGTAAAAAATAATTAGGACAGTTTTTGGTACATAAAACCACACAAATCTCACAAGTGGACTTCTGGGAAAGAAAATAAGGTACAAAAAAATGTAGCATATTGGCCCTTTAAATTCTTTACGTGAAATGTTAATTTGTGCAAAATTATGTTCTGTTATCACTGACAATGTGTGAACTTTGCTGAAGGTGGTCATTTCTTTTCAGAATAATTGTTATTTCGAAAATGTGTTTTGTGCCTCAGATATTTTGTTTTTTACCCTCACGAGTGCTGTAGTGTACCTGCTGGACTCACCTTTGATTATCTCCTGAGCTGATTCCAGGTTACGTTTTCTTTAACCTTTCCATCTGAACTTGAAACTGTTTTATTTCCTTTTAAAACGGCCACTAAGCACTAAGTTATTTTATTTATCAGTGTCAGAAAAAAAAAATCCAGATTCAAGTGATCCCAAACACATTCAGTGATGCTGAGTTCTGGACTCTGGGGTGGTCAGTCCATTGTTATGAGAGCACCAGCAGCTTCTTTGTTTGATGTGTCTGTTTCCTTTTCTCAGTAAGAGCTTCTTGACAGCTACACATCCTTTCAGACCCAGACCTTTGAGTTGTCTTCTCACAGTGGAAGGATGGACAGAAACACCTGTGGATTTTTTCAGATCTGAATCAAGAGTGGAGCTTGATTTTCTCCTCTACCTGCTGAAGAACTACAGCTGAAACTGAGCCAAATTTGATGACATATTGATGATATAATTATGCAGACATTTTGAAAAATTCTCCTTTAAGCACTGTGGGCGGCTTTGGTGGTCTACCAGGTCTTTCAGGTGGTTGTTAGGAGTCTCATTTTCTCTGGAGTTCTTAATAATTCTAATTCTTAATAATTAGTTCTTAATAATTTAACTCTAGTTTGCAAACTTTCTTCTTGACCATGAATAACTTATATCTAACCTCCTCAGAAATGTCTCCTGACAAATGAATAACTTGTACTCTACGGCTGTTTTGACTAAAATTGAATAAATGAAGAGTGGTACTGAATTGTATTGTATTGAATTGTAGGTGCAGTGCTGCAGATCCCAAAGCTGCCTCAAATTGGGCTGTTATACCAATGCCTTAGTGCACATTACAGGCTGCCACTGTACAAAGTCGTAGTAAAGAAATTCAATTACGAGCTTCATTCACGTCTGAAGTGAAACTCCAATCTGAATTAAATCTTAATTATTGAATATCATCACTCGGGTCTGAATGGCTTCAGCTGAGCTCTATGCGCTGGATCAAGTTATGGAAAGCATGGAAAGAGGATCTGTCCACTACTGATGCTTTTTTAAAAAACACACAGCCAGTCGTATCCTTTCACTGCTTACGAGCCCTAATCTAATTTTAGCAACACTCTACAGGCGTTTTTTAGCCAGTGCTGGAGCCTCGGCCTCTGAAGAAGTTTAAGATTACACATGTGAAAGCAACTCTTTAGTATCAGAGCACTGCTTTAGGCTACACGTCTGCGTGTAGTCATGGAAAAGTAAATAGCTGGCAGTATTTTAATGTGGTGAGGTTATTTATTGCATCATATACAGTGCTAGAATGCTGTCTCTGCTATCAAGTACTAATAAGTAGACAAACACTAATAAATCATTACGTTGCTGTAAAGAAAAACACATTTGAGAGATATCTTGTAGTGGTCATAAATCACCATAACAAGGTTCACTCATGTTAGGAGTTTGGACAGTACAGCGTGTGATGTTTTTAAAGAACGCTACCAGTTCTCCAGCGGAGTGTAGCAGGATGTTCTGGTCCTGAAGGAGGAGCTACTGCTCGTGTAATCTTACAGCTCAGAAGAACAGATTAATCAGTGGAGACATGCCGTGCCTACAGGCCCACGCATACCTGCAGAGGTGAGAGTAACAAATTACAGCTGCTCTCCTTATAGTGCTTAAGTACATTTTCCCTTTAACATGTAACTATATCATGGTAATAATATATCAGTACAAGTAGTATGGTAGCACACTGTTAGAAATAAAGGTTCTGTGCAGGTACATTTTTTGTTCATCAGGGTACAAACAATGTAACTGTACCCTCAAAGGTACAGCAGTGGTTTTAAGGTCTAATTGTGTACCTTAAATACGTTTTTCCCCAGTGAAAAGTACATATGTGTACCTTTTCAATACAAGTCAACACAACTTAGATAATATAATTTCAGTGGATTATGGTGCAATTATGGTCCCTGACTAAAGGTACTGAGATGTACCCTTGAGGGTACCACCCCAGTGACAGTTTCATACCTTTATTTCTGAGAGTGCATAGTTAAATATATTAGTCATACAAACCTCAATTCCAGTATGTGGGCAGTACAAAGACATTTAACATTGTACCTTTTCAGTTTCATTGTGCGCAATGGACCTTGGTATTCGGGGTGTTCTCCAGCATTGGTGGGCTTTTGGAAATGCACTCTTCCACACACAGAAATCTTACACATCTCTTTTGTCTTCGTTTTGGGAAACGTGTAAAGATTCAGTCTTTCCAAAGGTATTGTGAAAGGCAAGTTTTCAGATTTACAAATATGCAACAGTATATTGTAAAGTATTTCAGAGATACTCCAGTGCACAGTTACTAGGCTACGAAGGACCCACAGGGTGAACCAGTTTGCTACAGTGCCACCCTGAGGCAGACCGGTCCTGCATCTCTAGTAAGAATACCAAAGACAGAAGCTTGCTGACTGTGGGGGAAGCAGCTAAACCATGACCTTTCCCTGAATCTGTATTTGAGCATCTATTTTTCCCAACAGACAGCGTAACGTAATATGTTTATTTTCATGGACCCCCAAGAATTTTGATTTTGAGACATTCAGGGGTTCCAGGAGGTTAATTAGAGGGTCCCAGACCGCCCCCCCCCAAGACGCCCTGTATTTCGCACCTTGTTCATCCTGAAACCGATGTCTGCAACACGTTCCGAAAAGGTTGAGACAGGTAGGAATGCAAAACAGACAATGCAATCATGCTTGTGTATGAAACAAAGATCCAGGAGGGGCCTCATCTGTGAAGAGCAAGGACGGGTCAAGACTCTCCATTTTGCCAAACATGCGTCAGCAAATGGTCCAGCAGTTTAAGAACAATGTTCCTCAACAAGTGACTGCAAGAATTTTAGGTATTTCATCCTCTAGTGCAAAAATAACATCAAAACATTTAGGGAATCTGGATCTCTCTGTGTAAAGCACAAGGCCAAAAATTGTACACAAAGGCATATATTTACAAAAAAAAACCAATAAAGTTCAGGTACAGCATCAAATATCATGTTTAATGCAGGTCAAACTGAATTTTGTCACTGTCCAAAGAAAAACATGTATCTCCAAAAGCAGCTTTACAGGAGAGGGCAAAACATTCTTTACTTTCATTCCAAGTGAATGTAAAGAGATTGTATTCGAAGCAATTTGAAGCATTTCTATTTGTCTAATCATCATGAAATTTTCACTCAATGTAAAGGACAGCTGCTGAGCTCAAGTTATGCAGAAAACCAAAAATTGCAAGAACAAAAATGGAGATAAATGAGGGTTTTTCTGTTGTTTTAGCATTTCACATATTGTCTTTTTGTAATAAACGATACAGTATCATAGTGTAATTAAATTATAGCAGTTTTACTCCTCATAAACTGTGTTCAGCTTAGCTACAGAGAAGAGAAACATTTTCAGCTTTTCATAACTTAGCTTGCTGTTTTCTTTTAGTATTGTTTTTATGTTGTTGTTATAAAACAACATAAAAAATGAAAGCTCTTTATTACTGCTAAGTCTGTTGTCCTATTGTGAGTGTATGTTTAGGTAATGCAAGCTAACATTCAATGTAAATTAATGGACTTGCTTAGCCAATAAACCCAAAACTTTCAGCATTACACTTCCTTTCTGTAAGGCAAATATTACATTACTAATAAAACTGTCCAATCAGGATTGTTTCTCTGTGGTATCTAGGTAGATACAGCTAAGTGAGCTCCCCCATTGGTTAGGACTTCAGGAGCTGGACTGAAGGCCTTACAAATTAGATTTATTACCAACATAATTGGAAGAGAAATTAGCCAATCATGCTTTGTTTTACAATGGGAACGTTAAAATGCTGCAGTCTAAGTAAGTTTCAGTAAGTTGTTAGGAATGGAAAACAGTGGTGGCAGCTCTATGCCAGAACTCTTTACTGAGTCACTGTAAAACCGATACATACAAGATAAAGTATACATTAATGTCTGTTACGAGCTTCAAATGAAACGTACAGAATGTCTTTCACAAGCTTCAGATGTCTGTGTGTAATCTAGAATGGTCAAAAAAATGTTAATGTGCACCAGTGTTATCTTAGCGCTAACATACTATGAGAAATTCCATAGGGGTGCCAGCAGAAGTTAGCATTATGAGTTTTAATGTTTCTAGTCCCAAACTGAAGGCCTAGCTCTAACAGTCATGGTTCTCCACTTAATAGTAACTAAAGGAGTATTCAGTTCCACTCTGATAAACAAAGGCGTAACTGATAATGGATTAATAGTTTGAAAATACATCCTGGGTTCTGTTCTAGAACCAGCTATGCAGTGATTGTGATAAAATTAACATGACAAAAATGACAGAGAAGGAGAGAAAGTGTGGGGTATAACATATTTATTGTTATACATAGGAAAACATCTCCAGAGTACAGAAGTCACTGGGGCCTTAATGAGCTCCAAATGCTCAAAAAAATCATAATTTTTGTTCTTTTTATGGTGAAAAGTATAAAAGAAACTTTGCAAGTTCTTTATTTTGTAAATCTGTGGGATCATGTTTCTGGTTGAACTGGTATTATTAATAAGTAGTCATCAATAAATAATGTGCAAAACTTTAGAAAAATATCATAGAGATCATCTCAGATTTGTGGACTGTGCTCTGTAAAAACTTGTACAAACAGAATAAAACGTTTATTGTTTATAAATGTATTCTTTGCGCAGCAGGTGTTTTTAGAAAAATAATTCTGCCCTTTTTTCAGTTAATATCTCAACTGGAAAAAAGAAAATCCACCAGAAAATACATTAAAAGTGGCTGCATACAGTGCACTGCCATAACACATATTCACAAAATATAAGAAAATATAGGGAAAATGAAAATGGCAACAATAGCTAACATGATTGTTTCTTTAGGTTAGATACAGCAAAATAAAAATGCCTCTGCAAAATTTAATATATTTATGACTGTTCAGGATATAACTACCCTAATCTGATATGCTTATTCTTGTAAACTCATTTTGACCCCAAGATTGAAAACCTCTGTCCTCATCTACAGGCCTGCCAACAAGCCTTTCAGCGCTAACATGACTTTAATCGTGTTCTGGGCTGCTGTTGACTTTCATTAAAGGAGAATTTCACCAACTTTTCCGATAATTTCTTCATAACTAAATGGTTAAAATATAAACAAAGTCATTCAGAGTGGTTTGGTGTGAAATGTTCCGTTCTAGAGAAACTTGCCATGTCAGAATTGTTCACAGTGGTGGTGATAGGAACCAGATGTCCACCTCTAAAAGCTATTTTTTAAATCAATTCATGGAGGGGTACATGCAGGGCGTTGTGAGGCAAAACAACCCAAAGAAAACTTTTTCTGATTTTTCACTATTTTACCATCATCAACATTACATGTAAAAAGTCAGAAGACATGTGTAGGTTCACTGCTGGTTTCGGATAGTAAATAAAATGGCTATATTTGTGTTGTAGACATCATGACCCCTGGTTCCTATCACCACCACTGTAAAGACATCTCTACAATAAACCATTTCACATCAAACCACTCTGAATGACTTTGTTTACATCTGAATTATGTAGAACATTTGAAAAATTCCCTTTTAATGCCCTATCTGTAATTTCTACTTGGCTAGACACACATATTTGCACACTGCTGCCTTTGTAGTTTCTTTTTTTGTAATTATTAGTCGGTTTGTGCACCTTTTACTCTTTTTTTGCACTTTTCTTGTACATTAAGGTCTAACAATGCCTCCCAAATTAAGCTAGCAACATTTTCATACAGTTTCTGACATCTGTTTACCTTACCTTAATTTCCATAGTTTTTTCAAAAGTGAAGCCTAATTTGAAATTTTCAAATCTTAAGCGACAAAGAGAATCTTTTGGCATGAATTATTGTACTTGGATTAATATTTAAGGTGTTACATAGAAGATTTTCAATAAGCCATGCTAATTAGTAATGAAATATAAATGTGATATATGTGGTAGCCTATGTATGAAAATCTTACTTGTATGAAGCCCTTTTTCTTTGAGCAAATGCTTAAAACAATACAAACGACTACTTATTGTAGAATAAATAAGTCTTTTTTGAAGTGATAAAATGTAAATATTATAATACATAAAATAACAGTAAAATCGCCACTCTGTGCCAGCAAACAACGAAATAAAACAATGAAGCAGTGTAGCGGCACATTAAAAATTAAATTTCCAAAATATTTCAACAGTCAGAGTTCCCATAGTAGGGGATTAAGACAAGAATTCTTTCTTTTTTTTTTTTTTTGTTGCTTTTTTTGGCTTTTTTCATGTTCTTCTGAGGTAAACAGTAGTTAAAGACTCTTTAAAGGCAACACACCCCTCGTCCAAGGTACCACATCTTTCTTTCCTCGTGGCACTACCTGAATTAATTCAACACAATAACATCCACAGCTTTGGATATCCAGTATCTCCAACATGCAAGCAAGCTCAGGCCCTCACGGTGCAGTTTTCTGTCCAGCCCCCTTTTAGAAATGACTACTCAATTACTAATGCTTTCAATGCACACAATATCAATAAACTCGCATGCACAATGGTCTATACGCTGCCTTCTCATTACACTTCACATAGACAATGTCGTCTCTTAGAATTAAGTAGACATAATAGGTGTCAGGTTAAGTTCCATTGTGGTTAGGCAATCATTATTATTAATACTAAATATTACTGGGGAGAGCAGGGCACAAACTAATGTGGGGTAAAAATGTAGCACAGATATTTTATGCTGTTCCAGTAGAACATGCTTCTCATCAGCATACATTTTCATATCAGACAGATATTTCTCCAGATTCACCCTGAAAACTGTTTATATACCATAAAAGTTCAAAGAATACACTCCTATATTATTTTAATCTCCCTCTTGGTGGCTGTAATACAGCACCATTCAGAGGCAGATAAACAGCTCATAGTGAGAGCTAGGCAGGCTAAAATGCAGCCTCCACACGGCAGGGTTAGTTTAACATACTGTTACAACTAAAAGCTGATTTATTCTTCTGCTTTAAATCAAAGCAGAGTTTACACAATAGCCATGTAGGTGGCCTACGCCGTTGTGAGCATTTATACTTGTGCATTGGTGTGTCAGTGTTGCTCTGCAGTTGCACGATTTTTCATCTTTCTGTCACTTTATCAGCAGAGATTTGAATTTGTGCTCTCAGAAACTTTTTCAAACATCAGTTAGCTGGATGTACTGCAGTGGGAGGCTCGGTACGCTTGCAATAGCATAGCCTAACAGGCTACTGCTTAAAACACCACAGAACAGGTTTGATTTCAGCTTCCTGTCACTCCAACATTAATCAGTCGACTGAACAGTCACAGTCGCTGTTATAAGTTTTTATCGTCTATACTTGTGATACCTCTCCTCAACTTGATCCATGTTCATCCAACTCTCAACTGAGTTTAAAAATGGAGGTGAAGACGGAGAAGAGAAATGCATAGCCAAATGTGTAGGAGGAAATGCGTTGCTATCATGCTTGTTGCGGTCTGTGTCAGAGTGACACGTAGTTACATTTCTGGGTAGGTGCGTGTCAGGCTACGGTGTAAGGTACGCGGCTATCTGGTATGTAGAAGCATTAATTGACCCCAAAGTGAACAATCAGACAAACCAATATGCCCCTTTATACATTCAGAATAGTTCATTTTTTGGAACTTATTACAAATCATAAAAATGTGCAATAGATAGCATGTAAATAAATCTATGTAAATTTTATCATGCCAATATTTTGCTGTTCTACTATATTGTCAAAAATGAATTTGCCACATTTAGCCCAGCCTCTTTTCAGTAATCATATTTATATTAATGGGGACTTTTTGATGTATTTAGGTTGGAAGGCGGGTTCAAACAAATCAATCAAATTCTGAATGAATTGTTTTGCATCAATTTACCAGACTCAGCGACTGTTACAGCTCTCCCCCTCAACCTATAAGCAAGTTGTCACGTAGCAGAGGCTGCTTATTTAATAATATTAATCATCTTGCTCAAATACTTTTAACAAAAAAAAACCAAAATGTTTCATTTTGTGCTCCGCTCTCCCCTACAGTACCCAATCGCATATCTTAATCGCCGCAGGCTTCATTTCTTTCAGTCATATTTTGTTTTCATTTCTATTTGAATACCAAACAACATGATTTTTTGGGGGGCTAAAAAGCTTCTCAGTGGTTCGATATATAATCCTTTTTTTGTTTTCTATAAAGCTTATTGCACATCTCATAAAACTTATTCTTTGAAAATGATTTTAAAACAGACTACTGACAGTAATTCGCTGAAAAAGTGGTGCAGAATGTGTATATCAGTTCTACGTCAATAAAATATATTACATCAGCACAATTACCGCCAAAAGTAAGACAGTAATTATGTGGATATAACATCTGAAAATCTGAGCATCTGACAATACCTTTCGGTAAACAGTGTGTAATATTTAAATCTACACTGTATAAGTAATTAAGGTAACACTTTACTGAAGGGCAGCATCCGTTAGGCTACATGATTCCTACACAGGATTGCTGGAATAAGCCTGTATAAACGTTTATGTAGGTTTATGCAGGTGCTGTGGTGCCTTATGAACATTGCCCAACAGTAAAGTGTTACCGCTACACTGTAAGAAATAAGAAGCTCAATTTAAAATGATAAGGTAACTGATTACACTGCTTTTCTTCAGTTAACTCAACTTGAGGACACCAGAGTTCACCCAGCTCAAACTTTCAGTTTAGTCAAAAGTTCTCCAAACTCTCAATTCTAGTTTCTTGGTTAAGCAAACCATGCAGAATTTGTTTTTACTCCCCACTGGCTGCCACTCTTTTCATTACACAATTCCACAAGGTATTTTCTTCTCTTGAGCTTCCAGATATGACAGCTGTGGGATTGCTGGGGTTCAAACTCACAACCTGCTGATGCTGCGGTGAATTATTAGACAGTAGCACCACATGCTACTACATTACTTTTAGGCCTGTTACAGTCGTACAATTGTAGCTGATGATTAGCTGTCATATAAATGTTTGCAATTAACATGTACTATAAAATAAGCAAACATTACTCAGTGCTGCCCAAGCACAAAGTTAGAAGAACTTTTTCCCATGATGTGTCACAATGAATGCATTTACTGCTCTCTTTTATTTACAGGTATTTGGCTCAATCCAGCATACCCAACACACATTATGCTTGTTGTGGAAATCTAGCAACTGTGGAAAGTTTACTTTAATATATACTTTTATACTTTTAAAATGTACTTTATATATGTATACAAATTACTTTTACAATGTATTAAACACAGAAGTCAAACTGCTTTCAGGAGGCTGTGAGTTTGAACCTCAGTGCCATTCCCTCCATAAGTGGGAGCCCCAGAGGAGAAAATGGGAATTGTCTGATAGAAAGACAGCTGATGGGGGGAAACGAGTAAAAACATGCATTTGATATTGTTTACTGAGATGCATAACCAAAAATTTGAGTTGGTTGAACTCAACAAGTGTCCTCAAATTGAGCCGGCTCAAGAAAAGCAGTGTAATCAGTAACCTTATTATTTTAAGCAGGGCTGACTTTCATTGCAAACAGTGTATGTTTGTACTTAAAATCAGAAAAATTGTTTTGATTCCAAACTTTTGAACAGTAGTGTACTTTTTTCAGCATATGTTTTAATTCAAATAACCCTCTACGACTGAACGTTGGAGGATAAAAGCTAACATAAAAAGAAACAACACACAAAAGAAAACAAAACAAACAAAAACATTTCATCAGTAATAAATGGTACCATGCACAGGGCGTGTCAAATCAAGTCTCGTTAAAAGAACACAGGAGAGGATGGAAGAAGCAGCAAAGGCTCGGTAACGCTATAAGAGCGGAGAGTGACGCCGTCGTGTGTGCTTGGTTTCCCCTGGCCGGTGTGGTGTGATTGCTGGAACGCAACAAAGTTCCCTGAACAAATTCCTCTGGCACCGACCGCACATCTCCCCACTCACACGTCACACGGCAAAAGAGCGAGGCAGCTGTTTGTGCCCATCACGTTTAAAGAGCATCTCCCAACATTTCCAGTAAAGTCTCTGCACACAGAGAGGCTCCACTCTTCACAGCCGATGACTTGGATAAGCACACTTTACTTTCTCTTACAAATCTTCTGTTTTTTTATTCACCAGTGGCTTCTTCTTAGTCCTTCACACGACTGAAAAAGCCACACGTCTTTACTGAGGGCTGGTCTTCCTCCAAAAACGTGCTGCGTGTCTCAAACTTCTTCCATACATTGATTTTATTGCTGCCACTGCCAAGACTCTGCTTGGCGTCACTTTGTTTTCTTAAAGGCCAGTGACACTGAGCTACTGAGGAATCAAAGCAGTTACAGTGTTAATACATGCTGCAAACCTGAAGTTAAAACTCAAACATACAGTTCTGTGCAAAAGGCTTAGACATCACAATTGTTTAGAACTATTTATCTTCACTCAAAGAACTTATATGTGGAATTTGTTCAAGTTCCAACTTAGTTCCATGAAGCAAGTAGCTTATAAGATAGTCGTATCAGAAAGTTTGAAGTCACGTTGATTTTCTAAGAGAAAATAAGTTAACACATCCCAAAGGGAACACATTTAAAAATGCACATTTATTTTTTTCCTGCAAATTTTTGTGCACAAATTATGTTTATTTGCTAAGTTTAATATACTGGAAAACAATAAAACATACAATATAAAATGTGCCATAACTTTTTCACAGGCCACAATTTATGTTTTATTTTTTCCCCAGTAGAACTTCAGCAAATAAACAGTAATTGTCCATTAAAACGTGCATAACTGTGTTCCCTGTTAGAGAATGTGCGAACTTATTTTCAGACTTTAGAAAATCAAAACAACATGGAATTTGATCAGCGGTGCCCAAACTTTTGCACATTGCACACTGAAATAAATTTTTATTTTTCAGAATTTCACCACCTTTCAAATTTCTGTTTAAACTTGTCAATACTGAAACCTTACAGAGGTTACAAAAAGAAGTTTTTTCTTTTTGTTGACAAGAATTTGGAGGAAAAGTTTTATTATTTCTTAAAGGTTGCATATGTATGGCCACATGCAGATTTAGTCCAGAGAGATTATTTGTGCATGTTTCGGTAGTGACATGACAATTATTTTTCAGTTTTTAAACATTTTTTAAGCAACATTTTTGGAGCGACATATTTCCACTTTATCTTCAAAGGAATTGGCATATTGGACTTGGGTAAGGCTTGGAGACATGCAAATCACAATATATAACAGCATATAAACATCATTTTCATTAAATAGATCAAATGATTATTTAAAATGGCTCAGTTGTTCAGTCTAAGTGATTTTGTTTCCCATTAAGTGCTTTGAACCACTTATGTAAAACGACCTTTATCAATAGAATAACTACAAATAACCACATATACAGTAAAACAAGAACGTGTTGTAAAGTTATGAATATGTAGGTTATAAGAATACATATAAAAACACAGGTTTGGTTCCTGACTTCTCGCTACACACCAACCATCGCATGCATATGTTCAGTTCCAGGACCTTATTTAATTTAATTGATTAGATAAACAAGGTACTGGATGATAACTGTAAATACTGGACTTCCTTGTGGAGACGACAGGCAATGGTCAAGATGCATACAAAACAATTACACTGGATTGTTTGTTTATTTGTAATTTTTCTCATGTGAAACAAATGCTTACTGCATAGGTATCATTTTCTCAGACACATAAGATTTTTGCACAGCACTGTATATAAGCATTATACAATATATATTTATAAATAGAAACATTATACAGCGTGAAATAAACATATATGGTAAAAAAAAAAATCAGGGCTTACCTGAGATGCCACTCCATCATGTCAAGAAGTGAACAAAAATGATTGCCAATCCAATATTCAAAAGCATTACCATGGCGACTAAAACTGAATTAGGACCCTGGAATGTAAAATTAGGTGGGTTATTAGACAAACCTTTCAAATTAAAATTATGCCAAATGTAACTAACCAACTCACCTATCCATGCTCCACCCACAGATGCATTTTTTAGCTGGTTTTTAGCTGTTACTACAACTGCAGCTATGTGCAAAAAGCTTTAGGGCCACCGTGGTGTAGCATTGCATACAAAGATACAGGTACAGTACAAAGTGCAGCTATACTACATAGAGATTTTACACTTGGATGGATGAAAACCTTCAAAATTATTTAGTGTTTTTATTGTTTGATATCAGCTAATTAACTCTGCACAAACTCACTTTTTTTCCAGCTAAAAGGTACGAGGTGTAAAAACAGACCAGACTAGTAGCGTTAGCAGCGGCAACAGTTAGCACTTGTGTGTTTATAAGATTTTAGACTAACTGCACTTCTCTGTGTAAATTTCAAGCCACATGTGATTCACTATTGCTTTCTGTGGCCTGGTTAAGGGTTTATACTAATAGCAAAATTCTGAGTGTAGAATACAACTCAGTTTATATCACAATACCTACATTTTGAGTGAGTTATTCATTCAACCTAATGAGAAACTGCAGAACATGACTCAGTTTATATCACAATACCTACATTCAGTGAGTTATTCATTCAATCTAATGAGAAACTGTAGATCACGACTCAGTTTATGTCGCAATACCTACATTTAGAGCGAGTTATTCATTCAACATAATGAGAAACTGAAGAACAGACTCAGTTTATATCACAATACCTACATTTAGTGAATTATTCATTCAACCTAATGAGAAACTGTAGAACACGACTCAGTTTATGTCACAATACCTACATTTAGAGTGAGTTATTCATTCAACCTAATAAGAAACTGTAGAACACGACTCAGTTTATACCACAATACCTACATTCACATTTTTTTATTCTGTATGCATTATAGCAGTTGCTATGAAAAAACACATCTGTGGGCATGGATAGGCTAGCAGAGAAGGGAGGAGAGCAGCGTACCGTTTCTTCTTCTAATACCTCACTGGTGAGTTCCATGCTAGCTTTCTTGGTTTCTGCAAGGCTCTTTGGCTTTATAGATTCTTGTTTCCTGAGCTTGGGCTCTGGTTTAGGGCTTGGGGTCCTGAACAGTTTAGGTGGGGATGGAGGCATCCTGGCCAGACTGGACTGGGTCATCTCTGGCTCCTCATCCTCTGGCTCCTCTGGTGGAGGAACCTTTACAGTCGCCTTCACCAAGTAGCTGTGGTAAGCACTGTGCAGCTGCCCATTGCCTGTGCTAATGGGATTGGGCGCTGGTTCATTAACTTTGGGGGGCTTTGGTGGGGGAACTTCTTGCAGTTTGATTGGTGCTGGTGCTGGTGGTGCTGGTAGAGCAGGTACTTTGGCTATTTCTGCCACAATGAAGGCCCTTTCTTCTTTGCTTATTTTACGACCTATAGTGGTGTTGTCTTTGCTTATCTTGCGGGTGACACTGCTATTGACCTGCTGACTCTTCTTTTTTGGTGAGGTCGGTGGGGATGGGGTGGGGCTTTGGACGGGTGAGTGGGACGGAGTTGTGCCACGTCGATAAAAGGGGCTTCCGGTTGATGATTTCTCTTTTTTCTTTTCTTCCTGTGGTGGGGCCTCGTTAATCTCCTCCACATGCTCGCTGAGTTTTTGCTTGATGTAATCTGGGCCTGTGAGATAGGAGAAAACAGTAGATATGTAACAGTGGATATATTTTCAGGTTTGATATATTTATTCTACAGAGCTTTAATTCTATTCACAAATTTAAGAAAGTTCTCCAATATAACTTTTTCAGAGCATAAAGAGCCAAACTCTAATAAAATGAACCCCGAAAATCACAACCCCTACAATTATTAATCCTTTCAGAAATAAAGCCGTCATTTGAGCGTGAGATGGTCCATAGCAGAAGCCGTGCCCCCTCACTACGCACTTTACTTTGATAGGCTGCATCCAGATGCCTAGTTTTGATCACTGAAAGTGGTTCACATACTGTCCAAGAACATACAGTACAGACCAAAGTCAGAGACCACTCATTTATGTAATCTGTAGTCACAACTAGCATCAAGAAAAAGAAAACACATCTCAAATGCATTCAGTGATGTTGAGGTCTGGACTTTTTGAACTCCAGTTTTGAAACTCTTTTTTTCCCACTTTTTTTCCTTTGACTTTCTCCTTCCTCATGCATGAATGATATGCATGATCTTACATTTAATCTCCTCAGAAATGTCTCCTGAAAAATGAAGACCTTGAACTTCATGGCTGTTTTGATTAGAAATTAAATAAATGAATGGTGGTCTCGGACTTTTACACAGTAATGTAATGTCACCCAGGCATCCTTTCGGAACTCAAGGCGTCGGTTTTTGAGACTCTACAAAACCAAAGCAGGAAAAGACTACAATGCCACTCCACAATCCTGGCTGTACCTTTAAATGAAATAAAACACTGTCCACTGTGATCCTCTGACTCATCCCTGGAGGTACTTACTCATCGGACCGCTATGAGTTGTTGGATTAGATGTAGAGGGTCATGCAGGCAATGAAAAGTACAAGTTGACACACAAAACAAACAGCTGCGCAAACAGTGCAACAAAGGAGAGGAGCCAAAATTTTACGCTAGCAAAGAAATTTTATACCCGGCAAAAGTTTGCAGTAAATTAGTGTGTGAGACTTTTTGTCTTTCTAGGAGACAAGGAAATGTTAGTGGAAAGAGACAAACAAAGGATAAAAAAGAAAAAAAAAGAAGAACTGGCAGAAAGTAATTAAAAATATATATATTCTTCTTTTTGAATACCCTTAAAAAAGTCAATAATTAATCCTTTTTTTGTTTTGCTATATCATTCAAATTTTTGTAATTACATCTTATAGATAGCTCTCCGTCTGCACTTCTGACTTTTTCTGTTTGTTTCAATGTTACAAAATGTGAAAAAACATACAAAAATGTAAAGGATATGTTTTCTTTCTGTAAAACAAGACAAAACAATAACTGTTCTTTATATCAAATCATAGTAAAGTATCTCCTCTTCTACTTACAAACACAATTGTGGTATGGATTGAAAGTTTAGTATCTGCACTTTCCACACAACTTCTCAATGAGCTGTGAGTTAAAAATAATGCATATACAATTACAGCACGTTTGTTATCACTGGTCACAACTACAACTTCTAGGAAAAGCAATTATTCTTGACTTTCTGCAGCAACATTCAGAGGGATATATGAGTCTCCTGACCAAAAATGTCACGCAACATCTTGATAAGAACCCTCCATGCAGTATGTTTGTGCAAACTTGAGTCCATAAGTTCCACTTATGGTTTAAATAACTTACTGAAACTCCTAATTAAATTATTCACTGGCTGCCAGATAAAATAAGGAAGCTGTGACCTATTTTTCAAGTTAACTTGTCCAAAAGCAACCTTTCTGTTTTGATGGAATTTACAAAATAATAAACACTGGACTACGTACATTAGGTTCCTCTGCTTGATCTGACATCTCTGTGACTGCAAGAACATTTGTCTTCTAGCCAATGTCAAAGAATTTTAATCTGCGTGTTGAGAAGCAACTTAAAAATAAAGCCAGCATAAAGCTTTAGGATCACTTTCATCTCTGTTTAA
>JAILXH010234318.1:27049-38628 GCA_023558415.1 Piaractus mesopotamicus | reverse complement strand
TATATATATATATATATATATATATATATGTATAGTGGTTGTACATAATGCGTATGTTGTTTTCCTTTTATATTCTGTGCACCTTAATCAGAGTTGCTCGCAATTGACCATAAAGAAACATTGTTTTTCCAAGTAGTGCATCTGTTATCTTAAATTTTGTTAGCTTAAATAAGCTTCAATAATTCAGTAACACTTTTTGAACATCAAAATAAGGTGAATACCATTTCCAGTTTTCATCACCAACATCCAGTGAGAGCAACAGTGTCTGCATGTTCCAACCAACCAGTGTATATATTATATATAGTCAATGGTTCAACTTGTCTGCAATTGTAGCCTCACGCTCTCATGCAGCTGCATTAAATCTTGTTTTGAGGGGAATTTTTCCACTTTACTACTGGTTTTGTTAGCTTCTCTCCTGTAAGCACTTTTCAGAGTAGTCTGCTGAATTATTGATATTACTGACATATTACTGATATTGCCACATCACCACTGAGTTTTGCCCTGTGAAGGACACTTCAGATGCAATGTACTTTAATAATCAATAAATTCACTATGGCAGCAGCTTAAAACACCATCTCTTGTTTTCATCAAGAGAGCCATAATGGAACTTGCCCTTTAAAAACTGTATTCGAAGAGAGGAATACAGCCACAAAAGAGTGGGGAAAAAAAAAACTGCATCTGGGCTTCAGTTTGGAACTGCAGATTGCTCAAAGGGTCAAATAAGTAAACAGCTCAAGGTGCTACAAAAGTAAACACAATCCAATAATAAATGTGTAACAAAACATATAGACCTAGTATATAACCTAAACAAAACAATAACATTTAGTAAAAGGCCTTTCTACATAAATGTGCCCCAATTTACTCAATTGTAACCCTTTTTTATTTTTAAAATCAGACTTCAGTTGACTCACCACCTTCACATCAGTGTATTCTGATTTACTGATGCATTTCCACATCTGACACCTCTCTGATGATCATGATGGATGTCCGTGTTTACATGTTTACGACTTCCTCAAACTTATTTCTGGACAAAGCGGAGTCTGTTTGAGCCGATAAACGATTTCTCCATCTATTAAAATGCATGAGAGTCCAGTCTGGAGTCCAGAATAGTTCAGCACTGCCGGACAAAGAGCATTCAGCCTGGCATTTTCACACGTGTGACTGCCTGTTTCCGCTATTATGAGGGTCTGTGTGGCGCCGCTGGGAGCGGAGTGAACCTGACGCTTGTGTAGGAAGTGAGGAAAACCTCATTGTGAGGTCAGTGAGGGCGTGAATATATACCTAATCAAACTAGGAAAGGTAGTCTTCATTCTTTTATATACAATTTCTTTTAATGGTAACCATTCAAGCTCATATACCGTTGTTTACAAAAGTTTGAGCGCCCTCGGTCAAATTTATGTTTTGCTGATTTTCTGAGTGAAAACAAGTTAACACGTCTTCTACAGAGAACACACTTCTACATATTTTAATGCACAATTACTGTTTATTTGCTTACTTTCACATACTGGGAAAGGAACAAAACATAAAATGTGGCCTATGCAAAAGTTATGGCACATTTTATATTTAAAGTTATATAATCTGACTGCATGTGTAAAATGCTCTTTATTTGGTTAATGCATGTCTCTAATAATAAGTTAAATTGTCAACACATTGTAGATTACCTGCTTCTTTCAGATATACATGTTATATAAATATATATGTAGAGGAGAAGTCTTAATTTGGAGAGCCCGGTTGCCCCCAGAACACAACCCCATAATTCACACCCTGATTGTACCAATATAATCAAACTGAATCAAATAAACTGACTTAACTTCAACATTCCTCGAATGTTTATATAGTTAATAGTTTAATAGTTGATTATTTAGTGCTTCAAACCTGCAACAAAACATTCTCCCTGCTATATGTACACTAATTTCTGTGTGTGCCCTCCGCAAGACTTCTGGGTATTTTAAACCTGAAGGTATGCCTCAGCACCCTCTAATTTCATCGCGCTCTTGAATTTCACCTCCTGCATGTGACCTCCTTTCTGCCCACAGACCCGGTCAGACTCTCTTTGTGCTGCTAATAAAATAGTTTGGGGAAAAATCTAATTTGCATTATTACTCACCACAAATATAGTCAGTCACCCAAGACATGTTTGGTGTCTGAAGTTTGTTTCTTTAGTTTTGCATAAAAATGGACAAAAACAGAGACAAAATTGAGGCTTCATGGTGGCTGCTGCTACTGTTTGTAGTTATGTTAGGCTACTTTAGTCCATGTTTATAGTTTATAAACCACAAGCAAGTCTATTAGAGATTATGTAACAACTCAACAAGGTTGACGATTTTAGTCTGCTTGTTTGTTTTCTTAATCTTTCACCTTTGCTGTCTCATTTTAATTTATGGATGATGACTGTACTGTCGTCAGCAACAGACTACAACCTTACATTATGCCATATCTGGACACAGTGCATTTTGAAAATGTATTGCTTGTCAACTTGCTATTGTTGCTATGGAACCAGGTCAACACAGTAAATGTCCTGCCATCTTGGTGCTGCACAGCCCTCATGTAACCTACTATGACCATAAAAAAATTCCCTGACCACCATAAAAGGTAGCCAGTTAGGGGCCCACCAAACATTTGTGCCCAAGGGCCAACAATTTGATGATTCAGGCCTGCACAAGAATTGCAGCAATTGCACATTTGCATTATTAGTTTTCAAGATGACTATCTATTTTACTAATTACTTGATTATATCATCCTGAGTGGCCTGAGTGCCTTTTACTGTAGGCCACTCTGAATAAGATTACTGTACATTTAAAATGTAAATGTGCAGATATTCCTTTCTTAATAATGAGTCACACATTAACGATGTTGACAATGTACAGCGATATAATTATCAGCGTAACACTCTGCAGACCTAAAATCAGACACAGTTATACAATTAACACATAGCCAAGCATATGCTGCATGCATTTGGTTTCATGTTGGAGTCTCCAGCTACAGGAAATTAAAATTACCTCAATATGCCTTTGATTACTAAAAGCTACAACCAACACTCAAATTATTCTACAATTAGTGCCTGTTGTGATAACAGCTATTTGCACAGTGGAATGAAACATACATGTGTAAAAATCTCTGGAAAACAGTGATTGCAATGGTAATGCACAGCAAGGAACTACGGTCATTAATTTCCTGAGTACTTTGTGCCTAGAAGATGCACAGGCATATGTAGATAAACACAAATGTATGAAAAATACTCAAAAAGCTACAATAATAAAGGAAAAATCCACCAATTTTTTACATTTCTGCACAATTAAATGGTTAAGATGTAAACAAAGTCATTCACAGTGGTTTGATGTGAAAAGCTCTATTCTAGAGAAACATACAGAGTCAGAGTTTTTTTATAGTGGTGGTAATAGGAACCAGACATCCACATCTAAAAGCTCCCTTATAGAAAGTTATGACATAAGTGTTATGGATATGCTGCCTGGCATTTGACACATTGTTTCACAATAGTTTTGAGAAGATTTTGGTCTAAAACAAATTTTTAAAATTCCTTCCTGGTGGAGGGATCCATGTAGGGCATTGTGAGGCAAAATAGTCCCCAAAGAAAACAACCTGCAAATTTACGTTGTAGTCATGGCAACCCCTGCTTCCTATCACCACCACTGTAAAGAAATCTGTTTTAATGAACAATTTCACATGAAACCACTCTGAATGTCTTTGTTTCCACCTCAACCACTGAATTATGCAGAAATTAAAAAAAAAATCTAATTCGCCATAAGCAATGGAATAATAAACAATATATATACCATAATAGTACAGAAAAATACTGTAATATACCACAGTTAGCTTCCACTTCGCAGAGTTACTGGCTAAGAAGCACCTTGTGAATTCCAGCTTCTTCTGGTAAGACTTTACACTAAATGCTGGAACACTGCTGTGAGGATTTGACTGAATTTAGCCACAAGAGCATTAGTGAGATCAGGTTCTGATGTTGGCTGATTAGTTCTAGATATTCAATGCCACTCTAACTCATCCCAGAGGCATTGGAGCTCCATCACTCCAGAAAATGCGTTTCCACTGCTCCACAGATCATTGATGGGTCCAAAGTTTTACTACACGGTTCTGTAAACTAAGAACTGTAAGAATATAGGAAGAGCCAGGTTAAATTGTAGTCACTCTAGTTACTAAATAATAAGCCTTAGTAAAACTATGCCATTTTACCTGAACCCACCATAACACAAAAACATACAATACTGCAATATGACACTTTTTCCTTTGGTATCTGGGACAATTCTTCTGGGACATGATATATAATGAAACAAAAGCCTGTTATCTCCATTTTTGCCACTACCAAAACAATCAGAACACTACAGAAACTTTACCCAATGTTTCAGTAGTGATTATTTTATCTAATTTTGAGCAGAACTCAAAAACAGTGCCAGTACATGACTAGCAAACACAGCCTTGAACAGCTATACACACAAAACATCATAACATTGTTCATTAACTTAATTGCAGAAAATATGTTTTTAGGTAGTGACAATTTTTAATTTTACACACTGATTTTCAGACATTGGGATTCATTTACTTCAAAACAGTGAGATCTAACTGCTCATCATGTGGCCATGAGGGACTAGGATGCAGCCTTATTTCCTGCTCTAAAATGCAGGGATGTGGCTAAAACAATGTAGAGAGGATGGTGATGAAACGCTGACACCCTCTGAAGCATCTAGCATTTTGTGATTTGGATAGTGTTTAATACAGATATGCACACTAGGAGACTAAATAGGGCAAGTGGCACCAGTCAAAATCCTTTTTTCCAATGCATGGCCACATCTGCCTTGCAGAGATGAGAATCTGGATGGGACTAAAATGATTAAAGCAGCACTGAGTTCTGTGTAAAACAACAGGTCATTCAGCCTGTAATTACCCAACCCTGTGTGTGACTTCACCATGTGTCCTCAGAGGTGAGTGGTACGCAGCCTGTATGTGTAGTAGCAGTAAAGGCTGATGTGACAGAATACAGTCCTAACTCCTTGGTGCATGCCTCAGCTCCCATTTCCAGTGCACTTTGGGACGGATGAATTGCATTTTGTCAGCACTGCTGAAGTGAGAGCACAGGTGAGAGAGGCTAAAATAAAAACACACAAACTGAAAAAACAACAACACATCAACTGAATTTTCCACTTAGCCCAGATGTAGTCAATCAGCCAAAACATGTTTTGCTTCTTTAGAACTCAAGCTCCTAGGCTAACAGTGCTACTGGAAGTTAACTGTCACCCAAACTATTTAAATCTTCATATATTTGCTTCATATTATGTCAAGAAGCTAAATAAACTCATTTAAAAGAAAACGACTGCATGGATAGATGCTAATTGAAACTACATCATCATCTACATATCACCTTACTTTTGGTACTGTTGTGCCTTCAAACTCTGGGAGACTGGAGCGCAGGGGGCGCATTGTAAAACACCACTACGCAGGTGCATAGTGTTAGTGGCTTGCCTACTATAAGAGAGTTAAAAGCTGTATATCAAATAATGATAAACCTATGAAAATCAGGTGTCGCATTCCATTCTGCAAAAACAGAAGAAAGAGATCTATCAGTAGTCTGGAACATCACCACTGATTTCCTACTGATACAGACATAGGTGAACCGTGGCTTTTGGCAACAAACCACAAACTAGCAACAGACATGTTCAGTAAAGTTACTGCGCAAAATCTCTGTGTATGTGGTGATCATTTTTCACCTGATGTTTACAAGGAAGGTCTCCAGCAGGATATTCTAAAATCTACAGCTGTACCAAGTATGCTTTGACACCTCTAATAAGTGAGTCTAAGGTGTTTACTTTTTCCCCATCTTTGTTGTGCTGTCATGCCGTATGTAGCCAAGAGGGTTCAGCAAGTCACTGGTTTGGTTTTTTCTGTTTGTATAGTTCATAGTGAGAAATACGTGTTCTAAATCATGTGAGAGAGAGCTGAACAGAACTCGTCATTGTGTATGGACGTACTTATGTACGTATTCACCTCATATGTGTGTATCGCTGATGTCGGAAGAAAACCTTGTATCTCCATTTTTGGCATTTCTCAGTTTTTGACAATAACCATTACCCTTTACATTGTGGGTGAATTTCATGATGAATGGACTAAAAGAAATCACCCAAAATGACTTGGAAAAAATTCTGGTTCCATTGACTTACATTAAAAGTAAAGTAGGTTTTTTCCTTCCCCTGTAAAGTTATCCTTTTGCAGATACGAGGTTTTCTTCCGATAACAGAGGTATATATATATGTATATATGTATTCACCTCTGGTTTACATTGCAGTATGTATAAGCCCTATTCACCCTTGATTTTCAGCAATGGCTTCAACCACATTTTTTTCTTCCTCTTGGCTTTTTTTCTGTCTGAAAGCCTTGCTGTCACCTGCCATGTTTGTTTAGATCTAAAGTCACGTTGGTCTGCGAGAAATCCCACGATGTAGCAGTTTGCGAGAAACTTTGTGAACCGGAACCATTGGTCGAGACTCTTGTTGTGGTGTTTCATTTGGGCAGATCGTGTAGTGTGGGGACTTTGACGACTAACAACAACCAAGGACAAAAAGATTGGTGAAAAATGTCATTATAAGTGGGGTCTTTCATGTTTTCAACATCGGTTAGGATTTTTCAAACCGTGTAGTGTGGGCCAGGCATAATCTAACACCACGTACAAAGACACTAAGTTTCTCTCTCTCCTTCTCTCTCTCTCACTTTCTTCACTAATGTGGAAAAAAGCTGAACGAGCCTGACATAACGAGTGGAACGATCTCCATGGCAACGTTCTAGCACTTGGTCAGGCATCTGGCCATTTCGTCTGGCTTTGTGTTATCAGTGCTAGCAATTATTATCAAGCAAATACAAAGACTCAGAATGAAGAACACACACACCGTCTGACAGAGCTGAGTGTCCTGCACTGATTTGAGCACACACTCTGCGTCCACAAGCTGACCCCAGTGAAGGAAAGGTCACATCGCCTGGCAACCAGTGGTCAACTTATGTTTACCTGAGCTGGTCTGACTCTGCCCCCCTCCATTCAAACAAACAAGTGCTTCCACTCGACCGCCTTAAATCAGTGAGCAAACAAACCCACACGCCCCTCAGCACACATAGCATACATTTAGCGCATCACACCGGTGAGCAGCACTACCCCTGTTTATCAGGGTCTTTAACAATCACGTCGATTTGGCTGTGGTGGCAAGTACAACACGGCTGTAAAAGTGCAAAAGTTTGAACACCCCTGGTCAGAAACTGATACATAGGTGGATCGGAAAGGTGTGTAGAAAAACAACTGGTTTGTGTTTGGTTTAAATCTAAGCAGTATCCTTCACTAAAATGCACTTAATTGTATTTCAAATTAGAAGTAAATAAGCAAATGATCAAATATACCTAAACCTAAGCCCTCTAATAAGCTCTAACGGTGAACCTAACGACCCAAACATCTCTGGGATTCATGTGGCATTACTTTATGAACAGGGACAGCATAACTGTAATACACTTCAGACTGTTCATGTTTATAAATACTCACTGATTCTGAAAGCAACCTCAAATGTCTGTGCGTACATGAATATCCCGCTTACGTCACTGCATGCATTCCCTCTTAAAAGGATTCAGTAGTTCCACTAACACGCTTCGATTAAAAGGTCAGTTCCAACCCAGACATTCCACCGTAGGCCTGGGCACTGGAACTGGCATTATAATGCCCCACACAAGAAAGGTGACCACATCAAGGCAGCATTTATTATTATTATCATTACTATTATTATTATTATTCGTTTATGATTTTCTGTAAATAAGTTAACACATTCATATATATATACCAGAATAACTTTATTGTAGTGCCATTTGAGATAAAATTCACTACTATGATGTTTTGCTGATTTAGCATAGTATCAGATGGTTAACATGAATAAAATTAATAAGTTCACATTAACGTTAACAAATGTTAATGAAGTTAACAAAAATAATCTTTTTTAACCAAATTGTCTTAACTTTCAACTTCATTATTCAGATTATGTATACATAAAGACTACAAAAGAGAGAGCATGAATGGTCTGAAGCATTAATAAAATTAATACGGTAGCATTAATAAAGTTAATAATATAGCATTAATAAAGTAGGCATTGATACAGTTAATATGTTTTTTTTATTTTGAATTTGAACAATATTTAATGGACTGCTTGCCTGGAAAACACATAAATGAATAAATCTGACTTGATTTTGCTCCATGAGAAACTACTAATATATTGTACATGAACAGTTTTTTCCTTTCAGTCTTTGTTTTAAATAAATACTTCATTTTAGTTAATTAACACTACAAAAATGGGCACTGTAATTTATATAGCTAGGGTGATTAGCTAGATTAATTCATTCATTCATTAATTACAGTGCTTAAGTTCCAAATCAAGGTCACTAAGAATATCAGTGATTTTTTAAGAAATACATTTTTTTCATTCCTGTAACAGTAGAGAAGTGCAAATTTCCACTCTGAACATCAACCACCTATATGTTGGCGGAGAAAATCCTACTTGTCTTTATTAGCGTCACTCCACTCCACATTCCTTGGTGAGTTTGTGAAAGCGATGCACTTCACAGCCATAATCTCACCATGCTATTCATAGAGCTTCAAGGGAGATGATATTTTAATGGCCATGAAGTGTGCTGTGTAATATTTCTGTACAGTAAAGCACACTCAGCACAGTATCACCATCATACAGTCATACAGAAATACAGCCATACTTTCACAGTCATACTGTCATGCAGACATACTGTCATATAGGTATACAGAAATAGAGGATCACTGTCATACAGCAATAACGAGTCAGTCATATTGTCATACGAATACAGTATAACTGTTATACAATCATACAATATCACTGTCATTACAGTCATACAGTATCACTGTCATACTAAGACAATGCAAAGCAAGTTTATTTATATAGCACCTCTCATACGCTGCTGTCATTCAAAGCACTTTACAAATGAGAAAATACAAAGTCATATAAAAAATTAATGACAATAAAAAAGTAAAGTGAAACAGAACAGAAATTAAAATACACGATTAAAACGTGATTAAAACAATAGATTTCAAATGAGAAAGAAAATTTAATTATCGTATATTATCTTAATTATCACATAGGAACATTTTAAGCCTGGATTTAAAAGTGTCTAGTGTCGGGGCTCGTCTATTGTTCTCTGTCAACCAGTTCCAATTCAGAGCATACTATTATCTAAACGCTGCTTCACCATGTTTAGTCTTTACCTTTAGCAGGACTAACTGACTAGTTCCTAATGATCTGAGAGCTCTGCTCGGCTCATATCACTGCAGCATATCAGATAAATGTGCTGGTCCTATACTGTTGAGTGATTTATAGACCAGTAACAGTATCTTAAAGTCTATTCTGTAACAGTCTGGTTGCCAGTGTAAATATTCAAGAATGGGGGTGATGTGTTCCCTTCTTTTACTCCTAGTAAGACTCTGGCAGCTGCATTCTGAATCAGCTGAATCTGTTTGATTGTCTTTTTTGGGTGTCCAGTTAGGAGACCATTACAGTAATCAATCCTACCTGAAATAAAGCCGTGGCTGAGTTTCTCCAGGTCTGTTTTAGTCAGAAAAAGTTTTTTAACGTGATAAAATGCTGATTTAGTAACTGCTTTGACATGATTGCTAAAACTAAGATTCCATTAGTACACCAAGGTTACATACTTGATTTAGATTTTTAGGGCTCTTGAATTAAATAGGCATAATCTCTGTTTTATGTTTATTCAACTGCAGAAAGTTTTGTTAGTGATGTGCTCAAAGCACTTACAAAGTGAGTCGAGGGGACCACAGTTGTTTGGTGAGAGGGCCAAGTAGATCTGAGTATCATCTGCATAGCTGTGGTAAGATATCCTCTAGTCTTGTAGTATTTGGCCAAGGGGCAGCATGTATAAGTCAGAGTGGCCCAAGAACTGAACCCTTGGGGACACCACAGGTCACTGGCACTCTCTCAGAGCCATTTTAGGACAGTTCCCGCGAGATCAACCCAGTTCTCAAGTTTATCTATAAGAATTTTATGGTCAATGGTATCAAAGGCAGCGCTGAGATCGCGCAATAGTCTATATTTAAATGAATGTCATCAATAACCTTAATTAGAGCTGTCTCAGTACTATAATTAGGCTGAAAATCTGACTGAAATTTGTCTAGACCAGGGTGTCCAATCTTATCTACAAAGGGCCGGTGTGGGTGAAGGTTTTCTTTCCAGACAAGAACTGTCAAGTCGTACAGTCGTACTGTTATACGTCATACATAGTGTCATACCGTAGTATAGTCATACTGTCAAAGTATTACTGTCACAGTCAAACAGTCATATTATTGTACAGTCATACAGCATCACTGTCATACAGTCACACAGTCATACTGTATCACTTAAGATAGATGAGAGCTTTTATGTTATCTAATGATCTGTTTCCTTGCTCAAGAGTTTAGCTTGGTAATCAAAGTTTTATTCATTAGATGTATGCCAATGTACATATCTGACTATTTTTTTAATATATGCATATGTGTGTAGATTAATTATATGTAATCCTGTCCATTTTTTATATTTATATTCATTTAATTAACATAACCAAACACCTCCACTCTCAGTAAAGTTCAATGGAAGCATCTCAGATTTGGAAAGAAAGAGATCAGATTTATAAGTGATTATCTACAGCTAATATTATGAAGTGAACTCAGTGTGACATGCAGTGCTGGAGACATGTGCGTATTGACTGTGTGATCTGGCTGCAAAGGCATTCACACACACCTGATCTGAGCTGTTCATTGAGAATCCGTCAGCCTCGAACTGTTAACCTGTTAATACTGCTCACTCAGACACAGAGCAACACTGAAACACAACACTGTCACAACCTGTCAACTACACCACATTCATTTCAGCTCAAATAATGTGGTTAGAAACACTCTACCAACAAAAAAACGCTACTACAAACACAACAAGAAATATATCATACATAATGAACATATATATGTGTAATATATACACAATAATAATTGAAAAAATAAACATAAAATGTGGCCCATTTCTTTGCAAAAGGTATGGCACATTTTATATTTTATGTTTTTTATGTTAAACTCAGTAAATAAACAGAAACTGTGCACTGAAATTTACAGAAAATGCCATATTTAAATGCTTCCAAATAGATGATGTGCTAACTTATTTTCTCTTAGAAAATCAACAAAACATGTAATCTGACTGTGGTGTTCATGATTTCCCATTCACATAGATTTTAAAATGTTCATCATCACCATGCAATCATTGTGGATGTTATCAGAAGGTAAATTTATTTATTTTTTTTTATTGATTTTTTCTTCTCCAGAGTGGACGCTAAAGACCAGCACACACACACCCACTACATAAAACAGCAGAGCAGTGCAAGATAAACACATACTCTTTCAGCACACCGGCCTGCTGATCGCTCCACAGTGCTGAAGAGCTGTTTCAACTGCCACTGCAGTGTCGTGTATTTCTGTCCAGCACTGATAAACTGACCCCCCGCCTGCCCTTATTTAGTCACTG
>JAILXH010234318.1:0-26689 GCA_023558415.1 Piaractus mesopotamicus | reverse complement strand
AGAGAGAGAGAGAGAGAGAGAGAGAGAGAGAGTAAAGGAGAGAGAGTGACTATTAGGAAAAAAAGAGGGAGTTCTCATCATCCATTACAGGAGGGTCGCTTATTATGAACACACTTAAATATAGTATTTTTCTGCAAATCTTAGCGCACAATCTCTATTTATTTGCAGATGGGAAAAAAATATGTCATGTAATTTGACTGGGTGGCAACCATACTTTTGCATATGAGTGTAGCATGTCATGGTTATATAAAACAATAACCCCATTCATAAACAGTGCCAGAGTCCTTTTATATATTCAGTTTTTCCCAGTTGGTCCAGAATGACTTTGATTAAGCGATTGGTTTGGAAAACAGAACTCGCAGGTAATTATAATGTTGCCCATAACATTTCATTCAACACATTAAAAATACAAGAATGATCCTCATTTTATCCAAAAAACATTAAAACACCTACCCTGTCTTCTTATTCATATTCTCTAAAAAGGACTTTTCATCAATAGCAGAGCAACAGATTTTCTGCACTGCTCTCTAAAGGTGCAGAAACAGTGAAGGAACAACACAAACAAATCTTACATGGCAGTCCAAGATAAGCTGCTTTTCTGTATTACTCCTCTAATGATAAAGCAAAAATAAACAGCTCAATTACATCAATGAAATTTGACATGACTAATCACAACAGTCCAGTAATCAGCCACATCAGATACAGAGACCTAAAACAGCTCATCACATTAAACGACAAAAACCATGCATGGCTCGTCAGCATATTCAAATATACTGAACACATTCAAATACTGAATATAGAGGTTTAAAAAGTTACCTAAAGCTCTGTGTTCGTGTGGACAGGAGGGTAAAACCTGGAGAAAAAAAAGAATGAACACCCAAGCTAGTCTGAGTGCATTAGCGCACAAGTAGCCCTAATGACTGCAGAGTTTACTCGAGTAGTTTAGACCAACACTTTCAAAATGCAGCTCATCCCTTCAGCCAGTGCTGCTAAATCTACCTGCTAAACTAAAACAGAATTAGCTGAAAAGCAGACAGTGATGAGCCGGTTTTTTTTTTCTGAATACAGTTTAAATAAGACATTATAACACTACTGTAGGGTACTCTTCATAAGGCTACATGACATTACATAAGCTTAACCCTACATAAAGGTTTATAAATGCTTATATCAATTAATCTGTAATAAAGGCGACTAGTTAACTGGCAAATGTATCCTTTATAGCGAATGATGCCTATTGGAATAAGCATGTATAACATTAATGAAGGGTTATGTCAGTTGTCATGGCAAACATATGTAGGCGTCGTGTAGCCTTATGAACAGTACCCTAAGTGTTATTAGTATATTAGTATCTCACTATGTCAAGTTTCTGTTGTATATGCAGTGTATATTCTCTCTCAGACTCGCACCTTTTGATTTTTGTGCGCAACCCTGCACTGCAGTCCATCTGTATTTCCCTTTCAATCACATGATATAAACGAGATGCGCAAACATCAACAAGCCAACTACTCAATTACATCAAGAACCTTTTTTATTATCAACATTATCAATATTTTAATTAGTTGTTCCAGACCTAGTTACCACTGCAATTTACCTTCAAGAGACCCAGTACAATATCCAGAAAGTTAAAGGGAGGAGTCATGTGAACAGAAGGTGATACATTACCTTTGTTTTTTTAGTTTAGTTTTGGGAGTGAAAACAGTACACGATTCTACAGAGATGTGTTAAAAATCTACCTTGCACATGCATGCACATCTACTTCTGTGCAAAGGCGATGCAGCATACCTAGCAAAGCATAAAGTTTGTATTTTATGGTCATGATTTCAGTTTCTACAACAAAAAAAAGTAATTGGAGTGTATTTTGTACGCAGTTCAGAAATTAAGAAGCTTCATGTATGAATGTGGGTGTCCCAAATAAAATACCATATAAGGGCTACGTGTATGAATAATGTGAAACTGAACACTACCAGTAAATGTAGCTCCGATAACAAACATCATGTGTTTGTTTAGGTGAAGCAGTACAAAATACGGAAACTGACATTCTGTGAATTTTACATTGTGTAGTAAAAAACTATGACCATGTGCATTAGTTTGTGTATCGCAGTAACAACAATATTTTTGACAGCTAGTGAGCTGTAGCAGTTCTGTGTGAACTCACAAAGGTTTCAGTGTTTTTAGTTTTAGATTTAGTTTTTAGATTTAGTTCTGTCTCTGAGTTTGACTGTTCATGCCAATAGGTCAGCACTTTGTGCAGCTTATGGAGAGTGGATTTTTTTTTTATGCAAGCAATCTAAAATCATTCAAAAACTGGTAGGGCGTCACCCCAGTACTGTAAAGTGGTGAATCACATGAGAACTTGCCCCCGTGGTTCCGGCAGCCATGCTCCACTCGTCTTTTTTTGGTGGATGACCATTAAAGTGTATGGTTATGAGGGAAGTAAACAGCTGTTAAGTTTCACTGATAATCAATAGCATCACCACTGGGTCAGTAAACATTTTGGTCAGTGTATTGATTGGATTTTTAGGAATCTATACCCATTGGCAACTTTACCAGAAACCCCTCTCTTGTAGCTCCACCTTGCTGGCCAGTGAGTGGAAGTACAAGGTAGGGGTCTATAATAAAGTGGGCAGCAAGTATGCGATAAGAAATGAAAAGACGGTAATTACTAATCACTAATCTAACTGCTTCTGCTGTTGTTTTACAAATAAGAATTCCCATTGAAGTGAATTGTAACATTCACAGGGTGTCAGAGGATTTGTGTTGTCTATTTATGTACAATAAAAATGGATAACATTTAGTAGCCAACATAACTTGACCTGGTGTGAACCAGTGTCCTTTCACAGCATGCTCTTAAACACACACTTTACACTTGACTTGACTTGTCATCTAAAGTGGTTTGATGTGAAATTTTTCACTGTAGAGATTTCTTTACAGTGGCAGTGATAGGAACCAGGGGTTGTGATGTCTAAAACATAAATATAGCCATTTTATTTATTTTATTATCAGTGAACCTATATGTGTCTTTTATATATATAGCACACATCTCGACTATTGAATTATGCAAAAATTTGAACAATATGTGGAATTCCCCTTTATTTTCAGCATTGATAAAGCTGTCCATTTTCACACAACTTTCTTTATGGATATTTTTTTTATTGCTCCTTTAAAATATACAGCAAGTCATTTTGAGAAAGTCATGCTGCTGGACTAAAGGATTTGGAGCAGGGGGTACAGAACACCATTCGGTAATAAGGCTTGGATTGAACTCCATTCTTTAAAGTGTAGCTTTAAACTAAGTGAAGCTTGTGTACACGTTAAATGAGCTTTTGCTGGGCAGTAACTAAACACGTTTAAGGCAATTTTACAACCCTAATAATTCCCATTACCATTACTAATGACCAGTGCTCTGTAATTCTGCCCACTGCTCACTGTAAGTGTAACCACAGACGCGGAGCCACAGACACAGATCCACAGACACGGAGCCCCTCCCCCAAACAGGGACAAACGCCAAGCTCTGTGTGTGTATGTGGTTATCTCAGGTCACGGCCCCAACACACACACACACAGTGTGTTGGCACACACTGCGCTATAGCTGTGTTATTCCTATAACAGAACTGAATAAGGTATAAAGTACTGTAAGATATAAGCATATAAACTGTACTCCAAATTACAGCTGTATGCAAAATTAATGTTTATTTGCTGAATTTAACATTTTGACACATTTTACATTTTGATTTATTTTTTCCAACCTTAAACTAAGTAGAAACTGTGCACTAAAATTTGTAGAAAATGTCATATTACAGCATGTTCTCTGTAGAGGTGAGTTAAATCATTTTCAACTAGAAAATGAACAAAGCATAATTTCTCGAGAGGTGTTCAAACTTTTTCATATGACTGCATGTGCAGGGCGTGTGCTGTATAAACACACTAACCAATACGGCTAACTGCTATCAGTCAGCTCTTAGGCGCTGACAAACACACGCCTCGCTGAATAAAAGCTCAATCAATCTGAACTGAAAAGAACACTTCAGCAAATTTCACCTCCCTGTAATCAATACTCATCCACCTCCTTATAGACTGATCATCAGCGGATGGTGGAAAGCTGCTATTTAAATTAAGTGTCCATCCTGGGCTATTAGAAGTTAAAGAAAAGATGCAAAAACAGCTCTTTTTGAGTTCACTATTTTTGTGATGTGATTAAAAACCAAGATAGACATATTCACCTATTCAGCCTACAGCAATTTATCTCTACCTATTCATGTCATATTAGTCATGGTATACATTATATACCATGTCATGTTATACCAGTCTTAAAGGCGCAGTAACAAAACAGCCTGTTTAATTCTTATGATAAAGAGAAGTTGGAAAATGGTCATGTAGTTTACTTGTACTTGTGTTATTTGTGTTGAGATGTTTTATTTAGCCAAAACAAATAAATAATTTTGGCATTTAAAATTACAGCAGTGTCAATTTTATATGCCACTTATAAACCATATTCTATGTTTGCATTCCTAATAAACTGCCAAATATGATATAGAGCTGTTCTAGTAGCAAGTAGCCTTCTACTGCAGTAGCTTAGCATGCAGTTTCATTCCACAGCACTGGTTCATTTTAGCTAACTTAAACCTACATGAACATTCAAATCTGTGCAGGTAATCCTGTGTTTTTGCATGTGGAGTTGATGCATTATTCTTCAATATCCTCATTAGAAGCTAGTGTTAGCTTACAGCTTTACACACAACCACACAGGTTCATTCTGGTTTAGTGAAGCCTCGGTGATGGAAGTTTAAAGAACAGTGGGTAAAACAGTGTTTTTTGTGAATGGAGCTACTTTTGATTCACAATCCTTAGCACCGGAGGCTAGAAAGAAGGCTAAATCACCTTTCTGTACAACCACACAGGTTCATTCCAGCTCACTGAAGCCTCAGTGACATAAGTTTAAAGAATAAAGACTCAAACCTGAGCGAGTAAATCTGTTTTTTGTGTGGGGGTCTGTAAGCTTTTAATACTTTTGCTTCAATACTATTAATTATTATTAACACAAGATGCTGGTGCTAGCTTAGCGAGAATGTCCAAACTGCCTTACAGGCGACTACACAGGTTCATTCCAGTTCACTGACGCTGTACTGAGGCAAATTTAAAGGATAAAGACTCGATAGAATTTTTCTGATTATTAAAGTTACAGTGGAAGCTTCTTCTCTCTCTCACAAAACATAAAAACCATGCGCAGAGTAGTAGGGGGAAGACAAGACAAGACCTGTTCTATTTCAGTAGTTTCTTGGATATGCAAAAATATTCAACACAGATGGTATTGTTGTGTTTTAATGTATGATTTCAGGTTTCATTTAAGAATGTACCTCATATCATCACAAAGCTGACTTGCACCAGAAGGCCAAAAGGTCACCAACCTTGAAGTTGCTATTTCCACTTTCGTCCTGGCGATGGCGGCGGCCCTCCTGGCTCCCTCCACGGCCCGCTCCACTTTCTCTTTGGTCTTGGGATTTTTGAGCGGAATTATCTGCTTCCGTATCCCGCGCACCAGAACGTTGTTTTTGTACTTCCCTTCTTCCCTGGTTCCATCCGGAAAAACGGTGCATCCGTATCCGTGCCGCTTGTTGTTCAGCCACTCCCCTTCGTACTTCATGCCATTGGATCGCTCGCTGATACCAAATCCGTTGCGCTTGTCATTCTTCCACTCGCCCATGTACGACTCGGTGGTGGTGGCGTCCACGTTGTCCTCCATCGGTGGGAATTCGTCGGTTGCCTCTCCATCACCGTAGCTGATAGTGGAGTTGCCATCGCTGGAGCTGATGCGGCTCATGGCTGAGCTCCTCTTGCTGGAGATGGAGCTTTTGGACTCGGACTTGCGGAGCTGCCGCAGACTTCCAAACAGCGAACCCCGCCGGAAAAGGCCTGGCTTCTTCTTCCTGCCCGCCAGCACCTCGCTGTCACTGTGAAAGTTGAGCACAAAGCCACCACGGGTGCTGACCGGCTGCTCAGCTGCTGTGTCCGGCACCACCGCGCCGTTACTCTGGACACTCCGCAGGGACGCCAGTGAAGTCCGGAGAGGAGAGCGGATCACTGTAGCCATTCCGTATGGAACGCTCTGCCTGACTCCATAACCGTGCCGCATCCCACCCATCCACTGTCCCTGGTACGTGCCTGAGGAACAGCAAAACAACAGAATTAGTCGATGTACGAATATAAAAAGTAGAAAATGTGGAGTGGTTTATTTATTTTCATGTTTCAAGGAATTACTCTGAATTATAGTTTTGTCATGTTGGAAAATGATTTAGTGGTAATAATGTGTTTTATTACATATTACTGCTAGTCACCAGCCTTTCACGATGATTAGACCAATAGAAATAATACAAAATAACTTCATCATCTTGTTCCGTTAACTCCCATTCAAAGTTGAGGGTTTTTTCTCCTCCTGTAAACTTGTCTCTCTCTCTCTCTCTCTCTCTCTCTATCTTTATCTCTCTCTCTCTCTGTCTATATATATTAGACCACCTGAGAAAATGATACGTAAATCTATTTATAATTAATAACCAAATTAATTATAGTTATTACAGGGTAATAAAGTCTAGACTAGGAGGAATAATTGAATAACAAGCCTATAGCTTAATATATTTATTTCACATCAAACCATCACATTAAACAGACAGTGAAAGCAAACTGCTTTCTGTCATTTCTATTTTGTGTTAAAGTGCCCATATCAGGAAAAAAATTTTCTTATCTTTCGTTTTTGATATAAAAAGTAGGCGTTGTTAAATGTCTAAATGTTTTGTTCACTCCCCAGTCCATATTTGGAAACAAAGTTGCAACAACTACTTTTGTGATGTCACCAAAAACAATGCACTCACATATAAACCCACACCAATGTCATCAGTGGAAGACAGTAATTTACAACAAAAATGAAGAATATGGGCCCTGTACATGATTGACTGATTACATATTACTAGTAACTGACAGAATCAACTACAATAACTAAACTGCAATGTATTACAAATCAAATACCAAGCGAAGCACTTTAGCAGTTCTACTTTATTTGCTTTGCTCAGCAAAGTTATCAACTACAGTCTATTCATGTAAATAAAAGTACAATGAGAAATAAGTGGGTCAGAATACATACAACACAGTAACTGAAGTTTCTGACGGTCTTTGGAACAGTTACACAGATCACTTGATGAGTGACGCATGATAGCAGCGTCCAAGGATTATGGTGCTCAGAGATCAGCATCAGCCTACTTTAATCTACGCTTCCTCTCAGACCGGATTCACAGGGCTTGTTGACAGAAACTTCCAATAATGTTTTAACGCAAAAACTAATTTAAAATTAATTTAATGGCAGGTGGAATTTGAAGTGACAGTAAAATGGCCTTCTGCTTTGGCCTTTTTACCCTTTAAAGGCATCACAAACCACAAATGTTTTAGGCTACACAACATGAACAACATAACTGCAACTGTTCTTTTCCTTGCAATATATTATAACACAATGGTAATTCCTTGAATCAGTTGTGTAGACTACGGTACTATATACTAATCTATAAACTACAGTACAAATCTATAGACTACAGTACTATAGTCAGCTCTAGATTCCAGTCCTACAGACATCTCTATGAACTACAGTGCTATGGTCTGCCATTTATACTGCAATATTATAGACACCCCATATACTACAGTACTACAGACAGTACTATAGACTGCAGTACTATAGCCAGCTCTATAGACTGCAGCATTATAGTCAGCCCTATAGACTGCTGTTAGGCAACAGTACTAAAGATGGATCAATAGACTACAGTACTATAGATGGCTCTAAAGCCTACAGTGCTACAGACAGTTCTCTAGACTACAGTACTACAGACTGCTCTCTAAACTACAGTACTACAGACTGCTCTCTAAACTACAGTACTACAGCCATCTCTATAGACTACAGTAGTGAAAATGGCTCTATGAACTACAGTACTATAAACAGCTCTATAAACTATAGACTACAGTACTATAAACGGCTCTACAGTACTATAAACGGCTCTATAGACTATTGTACTATAGATAACTATAGTCTACAGTACCATAGGCAGCTCTATATACTACAGTACTATAACCAGATCTATAGACTACAGCACTATAGACAGCTTTATAGAGATGAGTATTATTAACTATATAAACTATATATCCTTTGGGAATTATATATACCGCGAGACCCAGGAAGATAAGTGGTTTAGGAAATGTGTGTGTGTGTGTGTGTGTGTATTACACATGGTTTACAGTACTATAGATGCAGCTATAGGCTACAGTTAACATCATTTAATCTACCACCTGCCCAAATATGCTTTTAGGACGGACACTGTCTCTTAGTCCCTGTGCCTACTTCAGTCTATAACAAGCAATGGTTCTCTTTAAAGGGGAACTCCACTGATCTTTCAAAATGTCTGCATAATTAAATGGTTAAAATGTAAACACAGTCGTTCAGAGTGGTCTGGTGTGAAATGCTTCCATTCTAGAGAAATTTACAGAGTCAGAAATGTTCACAGCGGAGGTGAAGGGAACCAGGCGTCCACCTCTAAAAGCTCCCTCACAGAAAGTTACTACATGAAAAGGTTATGAATTCACTGCCTGATGCCTGACACATTGTTTTACATTAGTTTTGATGTAAAACGTATTCTATTCACGGCAGAAAGTGAAGTAAAAAAGTAAATAAAATGGCTATATTTGTATCATGGACATCGTGACCCTATCACCAGTCTCTACAATGAACCATTTCACCTCATACCACTCTGAACTCTTTTACACCGGAACCGCTTAACTATTTAGAACTGAAGACACACATAGGCAGGTGTACAGGTGTACAGACATACAGGTGTACTCACCCCCATCTGCGTAAGTCTCCACTCCGTACCCATCCTGAAGTCCATTGCTCCACGTGCCGTCGTACCTGGCCGGTGTGTTGTTACCCTGCCGAACTCCATACCTGCCCTTAAAGCCGTGGCTCCACTCGCCCCGGTAAATCCACTTGCCTTTGGTCTCCACTCCGAGCCCATGGCGCTTCCCCTGTGACCAGTAGCCCTGGTAGGTGTTCCCGCTGGGCCAGGTGTAAACCCCAACTATCTCGAAGCCGTGGCTCCAGGCTCCGGCGTACTCGCCCTGACCCTGCGGCCCGGTGCAGATGCCGTGACCGTGGGCTTTGCCGTCCTCCCAGCCTCCACAGTACGTGCCTCCATCGTCAAAATCAAACCGTCCGCCCGTCATTCAGAGACGCATACGCACGCGCAGCACGCACGCGGAATCCTTTCTTTCTGGCGAAGACACACACAGCCTGGAAGCGCGCGGACACGGTGCTGCAGGTGGTCAGCCCGAGCATGAATGGGCAGCAGGCAGGAGAGGGCAGTTATCACCCACAGGAGCCACGAGCAGCTGCCCCCGACATGCACTCCTCCTCGCGCAACGCACACGAGCACGGAGACCGCGCACCACAGCGCCAGGAGGGGAGGCCACGCCCTCCGCTGCGGCGTCAGTGCTGCAGCTCCGCCCTCAGCAAGCCTCCACCAATCAGCTGAGAGAGTCTAAACCAAAACGCTTTATTTGTTTACTTTATTTTTTGTTGTTTCACTTGAGATTTCTCTACAGTTTTTCTCCAAGTCTTTGATTATGGAATTGAAAATGAATATATTTAAAATAATCATATCAGTTGATAAGAAAAAAAGGACACATGCTAAGCTAATGCACTGCCCTCACGTTATTTTATTTTTGGTACGGTTTGAACAGCTTAGCTTAGCATGTGCCCTTTTTTTTTCTTATCAACTGATATGATTATTTTAAATATATTCAAATTACATGTTTTGTTGATTTTGTAAATGAAAAAATACATCTACAGAGAACACACTTCTGTACATCCTAAAATTATGGCTTCTGCACCCAAACAATAAACAATATGTCTATCAAAGAGCTGTTAGGGATTCAGTCACGTGTGCACAATTTTATACTGGACATATAGTACACTGTTTGGGCATGAAAGCCAAACTTTCAAAGCTTACTAAGAGTACACTAGAAAGGGAGGAAGCCATTTGCCATGCTTTAGTTGTAATTCTATTGTAAGTTTTGTAGTGGTTTTGAGTGGTTTTATTTACCAAAAACAGCCACAATTAATTTTTACATGGCCATTCTCTAACTGCTGTTGTTTTTGTTACTGTACCTTTCAGACTGATATATGTAAATGGGTTCTGTTCTGATTGGCAGTGCCTCTTTCAAGAAACTGTCTGGGCTTAAATACTCCTTATAACTAAAGTGTGTACTGCTGTAGGCTGAAAAGGTGGATATAGGTCAGGGTCGGCAACCCAAATGTTAAGAAGAGCCATTTTGTCCTTTTAGCAAAAGTCAAACTACCTTGGGAGCCACAACATTTTAATTCCATTTTACCATCTTGGATGTAAATATGTCTCAGTATGTGCTAATGTCATAGTATAGGCTAACAAATTTAATATCAATGAAAACGCAGACTTTTTTTTAGCTCTGCTTTAAGCTTTAGCTTAGATATAGCTGGTTTCTCGCATCTCCGGCAAGAAACAAAAGTGGAATAGTTTTTCGTACAATGTCTCTTAACGAGCCTGAAATTGAGACAAAAAGTTGCTGAATGAGAAGCTGACTTCAGCTTTGTGGTTTTTTAGTGTTTGACAGTTTCTCATTGCAAATTAAATGTATCAGGAAAACAGCTGTAGTGCTCATAAATGCAAATAAATCTATTATCAATCACTGATGTTCATGTGGGTGAGACTGTTGTCTTTGTTGCTATGTGACCAGTCTGCGTGCTGATCTTCAGGGTAAAAGGGTGAATAAGCAGTTATACATTACCTCCAGCATTTAAGACCATTTATTGTTAAAACTGTGTTGAACGATCAGCAGAGCTTTGTTTTACTGCAAAGGAGGATTATTTTATTTTTACCTGAAAGTGTAATTCTGCGGTGGAGCCACAACAGGGCAGAAAAAGAGCCGCATGTTGCCGACCCGTGATACAGGTGAATATGTTGATTTTTATGACATCTCAAATGTGGTAAATTCAAAGCAGGCTGTTTTTGCAGCTTAGTTTTCATATATGGACTAAGGAGTGAATAAACTTTAACAATGTTTACGTACTGCATAGTTTTTTGTTTAATAAATAAAGTAAGGACAATTCACTTTTTTCTTTAATTAGCATGTGTTAGCATGTACAATAAATTTCAGACTTGAAAAAATGGCCATTTTCCATAAGATGTTTAACCTAAACCACTGTTGCCATGTGCAGATATGTGATGTATGCTTTTGTAAAATCAATTATGCAATTTAATACTATTACATTTATTACAAAAACCTGATGTTTAAATGTATTACTCATTAATAGCAACATATATATGTAATAAACCAGGACAAATATGTTTGTGTCCAATCAGTTTCAGTATTGCACAGGCAAAACCATGTTATATATCAAAGATCTATATCATGCGATGATCTAAATGGAAGTACAGTATGTAAACATCATGGCGTAAAGTTGTGCTGTGCTTTTCTTTCAAAGGATAATTCCACCAAACGTTCAAAGGCCAAGATCTTTTCGAAAGACTATTGTATAGACAATGTCTCAGGTATCATGTGGTGCAGTCATTACTATTCTATGGAATACCTTTTTTTTGAAGGAGCTTTGAGAGGTATTAAACGCTGCAGACGTTCGGCTCCTACAGCTTGTTCATTGCGAACAGTTTCTATACTAAGCATTTCACACCAAACTACTCTGAATGACTTTGTAATGACTGAACCACGCAGAAATTTGGACAAGTCGGTGGAATTGCCCTTCCCTGAGCTGCACAGTTAAAGTTAAGCCTTCCGCCTTTTTGAATAAAGGTATACAGTGCCATCTACTGGTGGGTTAAAGTATTGCACCACATCAACTTCATCCACTTCAGTGTTACGCGTTTCTAAAATATAGATTAAACGACTGCAGATTTAAAAAAAAATGGAAACTATGAAGTCTAATAAATGGATTAAACGATGAACCAGGTGGTAAAAGGCAACAAAATGGTTGGAAATTGTGATAAATACGTCTCTATGTTTTAGTTTAGTGCGGAGTCAGATTGTCCACTTGGCGGCGCTTTTTTACATCACCTACGCTCAAAATGGCGACTGTAAGCAGCAATGAAGCTCAGGACGAGAAAGAAATGCTGCTAAAGAAAGAAGAAGGGCAGAGGGAGGAAACAGAGAGCACGCAAAAGAAAGAGTGCAAACTGGTTCTGTATCACTGGACTCAGTCTTTCAACTCGCAGAAGGTAAGAGATTTAAATATTTACAGTCAGCATCACTGAGGATGCTGTGATGATGCTGCCTGGTGAATGGATGCACAATCAGAGCAGGATTTATTCACAATAAAAACTGATGCTAGATCACACTGCATGAGGCCTTATTGCTCACTGATCTGATATTCTGTGGCCACCACTGTCATACAGGCGATTGAGGATAAGTTGATGATCCAGGCTTTTGCATTTGCTTGATTGAAATGTGTTAAGTTGCATCAGCTCTACATGCATACAATATATGACATCAGCACAGTTATGCTTTTTTTTCAAGGTGCTCCCTTTTGGCCATCGTTGTGTTGATGTAATATATTTATGTGGAAGTGATGCACACATTTTAATAATGTGAATCTAAAGCACATATCCTTTAGGTTACTAGTTTGGCTCCACACCCTTTTATTAAAAGACTGCGAGATGAAGTCTGTAAGCTGGAAATAATGGATGGATATTCGGGCACATTCATATAGATACCCATCAAAAGTTCTATTTGAAGTCAACCTGAAATCCATCAAAATGTAATGACTTTTGCTCCGGCTCTGAAAGGTCTTCTGATTTTTTGATGATGTCACTGTCTACCAGTGGGCGGGGCAAAACAATATTAACCAGTAATACCACGTTTTCCCCTCCCACCATCCCAACCTATCATGGAGAGAAATCTCTCAGCTAGCTCAGAGACCATCCCTTATACGAGTGTCACTCAAAAATACATCCAACAAATGCATTATGATTTGCCATTCATGCTGACTTTATTTATGTATACTGCACAAGGGCCCACAACTTGGCACCTAACAATTTATGGGCAATACATAATTCATAAAACAGTCTCACAGATAATGAAACATTATTAGTAGTTATATAATGAATAATTCATATTAGATGCTAGGTAGTTTTAGTAGATACTGAATAATTTAGAGTAGTTAATGAATACTTTATAGTAGTTATTAAATAATTCATATTAGTTACTGAATAATTCATAGCAGATATGGAATAATTTATAATAGGTACTGAATCATTCATGTAAGGTACTGAATAATTCGTATTATGTACTGAATAATTCATAGTAGATACTGAATAATTTGTAGTAGTTACTCAATAATTTATAGTAGATACTGAATAATTCATAGTGGCTGGATACGTTATAGTAGGTACAGAATAAGTTATAGTAGTTGAATAATTCATAGTTGTTGGCAGATAATTTATAGCAGTTACTAAATAATTAATAGTAGTTTCTATATAAATAATAGTCGCTGAATAATTCACAGTACATACTAAATTATTCTGTATGGATGCTGAATCATTTTAGTAATTATTGAATAATGTACAGTTGTTGCTATATAAATATAATTGTTGAATAAATCATAGTAGATACTGAATAATATGTCTTAAAATTAATGACTAAATAATAAACCTTTAATTGTTAAGATACCTCATGGACCATAGAGTTCCTCTAAATCACTGGTGAATAAACCTTTCCCAGCACATCTACTTTCCTGAATAGTTCCAGCTTTAACACCTCTGATCCAGATAATCACTCTAGTAGATTTGGAATGGAACTGATTTTGTTGGTCTTTTTTTTTAACGTTTGAAAAAAGTTTATGCAAATTGATGCATTTTTACACCCACCTTACTTTAAATCATTAATCTAATCACTCAAACGGTGTCTGTTGTTTGTGTTTGTTAAAGGTGAGGCTGGCGATTGCTGAGAAAGGTCTGAAATGTGAGGAGTATGACGTGAGTTTGCCGCTGAGTGAACACAACGAGCCCTGGTTCATGCGCCTGAGCCCCACGGGAGAGGTTCCTGTACTCGTCCACGATGACCAGATCATCTGTGAGCCCACCCAGATACTGGACTACCTGGAGCAGACCTTCCAGGACGGTAAACATGCTACAGTTAAAATATCACGTTATGGTGAATAAGATCATGGCTGTGATTCGGTCACTTGGAAAGATGATAACATAGATTTTCAGTCTGGAAAAGCATGGAGCTCCAGTATGTGAGATCTGCTCTCCAGTAGACAGTAAAATGGACAAGCTTGTTAATGTAACATGTTAACAGTGCGGAATGTAATCATCAATATACACACCAAATTCCAAAAAAGTCGACAGTAGGTAAAATGCAAATCAAAACAGTGTTTTATAAATCTACCTTGACCTGTATTTGAACAAAAAAAGTACAGACAATATTTTATCCAATCAGCTTAATAATTTTTTGTAAATATATGCTTATTCTGAAATTGATGTCTGCAAAACATTCCAACCATTAATGCTGAACACATTTTGGTGCAACATATGTTGCTTTAGATGTGATATAATTTTTTTCAGGGATGTCCATGCTTATTTCATCATGACAACACCAAGAAACATTCTGCACTTGTTACAAAAGCATGGCTGCGTTATCAGAGTACAGGTCAAACAGAATTTACTGATCACTGCTTCTTGTTGTTTTATAGTATTTCACATACTGTCATAACTTTTTTGGAATTGGGTTCATAAATGATTCAGTAATGTTAGAAGCTAACTCACTTTGTTAATGATATGGCAATTATATTAAAATCAGACAACATGCAGCTATAGGGTAAGACACTGTTAATAAACGAATTAGGATCACGATGATATCGTTTATCACCATAATTCTGCAGATTATAATCGTTACTTTTAATAATGGCAGTTTCTTCCGCCAAAAAATGTAGTTCCAGCTACTTAGAGTAAAGCAGCAATTGTTGTTGCTTAGCAACCAGTGGAACAATACAAGTATGGTGAAAAAGCATGCCGTCATGCAGTTGTGTGGACGGAACTAATTTATTAATCTCTTTACTTTACTTGCTTACTCTTTATTTGTTAGTTCTCTTGACTTTAATCATTAATACAAAGATATTATATCATGGAAAACTTTTAATAGTCATAGAACAGCCTCATTACAAACACATGCCGTATTATAAATAATATCCTAGGGCAAATAATATTTTTTCAAACATCCCTATAATTTATTTTTTCCATGAAACCCACTGTTCTATCATGTTTATGTTGTTTTTATTTCTTTTTCTTCATTACGCCTCGGCCAGAGTGTTTCTTTGAGGTCATTTTCTGTTGATGACGTTTGTGTTGGCTTCCCCATTTTAAGTTCAGCATGTGCAGAAATGTGGATAAGATGACAGAAACACAATGGTGAGTGTTGATGTTCATGTTTTGGAGAACAACTTTATGAAAGTCTCTGGTTAAAATGTTTCTCATTAACATTAACAGTCATGTTCCCTTTGGCACGTTAAAGAACGCTTTCCATTTGTGCCTGTTTTTGTTTTTGTCCTGTGAATCAGAGGAGACTCCGAGGTTGATCCCAGAAGTGGGCAGTACGTATTATCACAGAGTTCAGCACTACAGAGAGCTGCTGGACTCGCTGCCCATGGACGCATACACACACGGCTGCATCCTCCACCCGGAGATCACCGTGGACTCTCACATCCCGGCTTATGCCACCACACGCATACGCGGTAATGCATAGAACAAATAATAAAAATATATATTTAAGATAAGAGGTAGTTATGTTATTTATATATGAGAACATTTTGCACTGAAATACCATGAAAGACCATGAAACTAGGGCACAAGAGCAGTGCTTATAGTTAATGCTGTAACGGGCATATATACAGTGCCCTTCACAAATACTGGCACCCCTGGTAATCATGAGCAAAATGAGCTGTAAAAAATATTCTTTATTGCTTGTCCTTTTCATCTTTCATTCAGAAATATTAACAAATATCTTACCTTTATTTGAAGCACAGTGATTGAAAAAAGCTATCAAGAAATAAATATTTTTCTCCACAATTATTGGAACCCCTTCATTTAATACTTTGTGCAGCCTCCCTGTGCAAAGATAACAGCTTTAAGTCTTTTCCAATAATGCTTAATCAGACTGGAGAAAACATGGCAAAGGATCTAGACCATCGAGAACCTCTCCAGATCCTTCAGATTCTGAGATTTACTGTGGACTTTCCTCTTCAGCTCATCCCACAGGTTTTCTATGAGGTATAGGTCAGGGGACTGTGGCGGCCATGGCAAAACCTTAATGCTATGGTCAGTGAGAGATTTTTGTGTTGATTTTGAGGTGTGCTTTGGATCATTGTCCTGATGGAAGATCCAAACTATGGCCCAGATTGAGCTTCCAGGCTGCAGCAGTCAGGTTTTGATTTAATACCTGCTGGTACTTGATGTAGTCTGTGATACCATGTATGAGAATAAGTTGTCCAGGGCTTTTGGAAGAAAAACAGCCAAGGCATCACAGATCCACCACCATACTTCACAGTGGGCATCAGGTACTTTACTGCATGACTCTCTTTATGTCCATGGCAAACTCACTTCTGGTGTTTGTTGCCAAAAACTTCTATTTTGGTCTCATCTGACCACACAACATGGTTCCACTCAAAGTTCCAGTAACATTTGGCAAAGTGTAGGTGCTTGAGTTTGTCGGTTCTTGACAGCAGATGCCTCCTTCTGGCAACCCCCCCAAACAACATGTGGTCATATAGGTGGTGTTTGATTGTGGTTTGGGAGACATTGTGACCCCAAGACCTAAATAATGTCTGCAGTTCCCCATCTGTGATCATTGTAGATTCTTTGTCCACTTGAACCATCCTCCTCATTGTACGTGGGGTCAGTATAGACATACATGTTCTTCCTGGCAGATTCTTAACATCTCCAGTTGTTTTAACCTTCTTAATTATTGCCATGATAGTGGAAATGGGCATTTTCAACTGTTTAGCTATTTTCCTGTAGCCATTTTCTGACCTTTTGTTGCACATCACTGCTGTATTCACTGGTCTTTCTCATAACAATGGATGACTGAGGGCATTTAGCCTGTGTTTCATCTCATATATATTCCCTAATGAAACAGGAAGTCATCTATTTAAGTGTTAGTTTTTTTCTTTCGATCATTATACCTTAAATAAAGGCTAGATTTTTGCTAATATTTTGAATGAAAGATGAGAAGGATAAATAATTAAGAATATTTTTGCAGCTCATTTTTCTCATGATTGCCAGAGGTGCCAATAATTGTGGAGGGCACTGTACATCTTAAAACGTACCACAAGTAAGCACACAACACCATGTAAGGCACAGCTGGCTGAAACCGTACAAATTTTTTTTACCACAATTTGGTCCGTTAGGAGCACATTCATCACATGAATACATTCAAAACAGATCTTTGCTAACTAGAAGCATGATTTTAATGCTAATGCTATTGTTCCACAGTCAGGTTGTAATGACATTATTTAATAATGAGATAGAATAACATGGAAAAAAGATCAACTGTATAATGTTTTCTTTGCCACAGCTCAGATTGGCAGTATGGAGTCAGAGCTGAAGAAACTGGCAGAAGACAATCCAGAGCTTAAAGACGCTTACATCGCAAAACAAAGGCGCCTGAAAGTAAGTACTGTAACTCTTTAATGCTGTGGTAAAAAATGACAGTTTCTTCACTAATAAGCCAGACTGTGTAAATGAACTTGAGATTTGTTTTGATCTGTTTAGACGAAGCTGTTTGACCATGATAATGTGAAGTTCCTGAAGAAGATTCTGGATGAGCTGGAGAACGTTATGGACCAGGTGGAGACGGAGCTGCAGAGGAGAGCAGAGGAAACACCAGGTAACACAGCCCAGACGGAAATCTAGGAGTATGCACACTTCATCACGAAGTTGATTGATTAGTCAAATTGATTAGTCAAAGTCCTGCCTTGTAGTTTCACTCAGAGGACACTTCATTAGAAACGTCTACCTTTTACTTCCACTCACTGGCCACTTTATTAGAAACACCCTCCTTGGTCCACTAAGAATAGTCCACCACTCATACAATATCTCATCAGTAGTGGTCCTATGGTGGTCTCTTTCTAGTGATGAATTTGTTAAAGGGGGTCTGATAAATTTTCCTGAAACAGATGGGTTACAGGCTGTAATTTTCTCTCTTTTTCTACCCTCCCTCAATCTCTTGTTCTCTCTCTTCTCTCTCTCTCTCTCCTTTCTTAATCTCTCTTTCTTATTCTCTCTCTCTCTTCTCTGTCGTCCCTCTCTCAATGTCTCTCTCTCTCTTCTTTCTTTCTCTCTCTCTCTCTCTCTTTCTGTAGAGGAGGGCAGTCAGCAGGCCTGGTTGTGCGGGGAGTTTTTCAGCATGGCTGACGTTTCTCTCGCCGTCACTCTTCACCGGCTGAAGTTCTTGGGTCTGTCCCGCCGCTACTGGGGCAACGGCACACGAGTCAATCTGGAGACTTATTACGAACGAGTCCTTGAACGGCCCACTTTCCGCAGGGTTCTCGGACACGTCAATAACATCCTGATATCCGCCGTGCTGCCCACAGCGTTCAGAGTGGCCAAGAAAAGAGCGCCGTCCTTTATAGGCATGACTGTACTGATCGGGATGCTGGGAGGTGCCACATATTTCGCTTTTCACTATTTCAAAAGGCGCCTGCTGGTGTCCTGAAGCAGCTGCAGCGATTCACTCACTACCATTTTACCGAATGGCCTCATTGGTTTAATTAGCAATCCTATGCATACAGTTGTGAAGAATGTTGCACATTAAGCACTTTTCACTCATAATTGACCCATCAGTGCTCTGCCCAAAAATGCGTTCTTTCATATTAACAGTTTTCTACATTGAACAAGTTTTAGAGATGGTTGGCAAAAACCCCATTCATCCCAATGATCATGTGACATTTTGTTGAGTTGTCAATGTTGAGTTAGTTTAAATTGCTACACTATCGAGATGCACAATGTTATTTTAGCTAATTGCCACCATGCTAACGTTAGCTTAGTTACAGAACAAAGAAATCTTAGGGTTATTTGTTGCAGACTAATCAAACTTTTTTCTTCAGTTCAGTTTATTTCTGACAGGTTTGAGCCACCCACCCATGCACACAAAACAACTGAATCATGGTCTGTCAAAATTCGAGGGACTCGTTCTGCTTCTGAATGAAACCCTTGTTCAGTTTGCTGCTGGTGGGTACACATTTTTATGGTGGTCCACACTAAAATGGGGAAATTCAATATCAGGGCATGATTTTCTTCTTCTTCTACAAGCTTGCCAACTTTCCTGCTTTAATTTTAGACCCTTAAGCCACCTCCATACATCCTGATAATACATTTTATCAAGAATATATCTGAGGGATAGATTTTATCGTGTGTGCTAAAGAAGCTTGTAAAATATATTGTTTTTTTGGCACTAATGGGAGCAAACTTGAAAGAGTGCCGGCATCCTCGCCAAATTCCTGACTAATCAGAGAACATCCACATGTATAATTAGGTCCAACCAAATTAAAAAGATACAATTTCACAATGAATCAAACTCAGTGTGGACATTAGAAAACAAATGAGGGGTGAAAACAGACTTAATATCATAATATCATAACCTATTCTAACAGTGTGGCCTTTCACACACATGCAAAGTAAATACCATGAGTAACTCACTCTAAATGTAGGTATTGTGATATACACTGAGTCATGTTCTACAGTTTCTCACTATGTTGAATGGGATTTTAACAGTGTTCTGTAAAGCTTGTCCAGTCTAGCAACAGTACATAGGAAAGAACACATTTGTGGATGGAGCCTGGATAGGATAATTAAGCATGTGTTTTAATAGAAGACAGCAGTTAACAGTCGAATGGGACAAAACCACATCCATCATGGCTTTTAACAGCTTGGTCAGTTCTGCTTTATGTGCCATATTCATTAATGTAAAAGGCTTCTTTTGTTTGTGCTGGTTTTCTCTTCCATCTTACATTGTGGTGACACTGTATATAAAATGACTGTGATCTTATGTACAGTATGCTTAAATTTAAATGATTTTATATTAAGACATAGAATACATTTCTCTGTCACTCGTTTATTGAGGATAATAGATACACATTACACATCAGTCTGTATGCTGTATTGCATAAATTAAATATAATAAAATACATTTTAATGTTACGTAGATGTTTCTTTTACTGAGTAAATACAGAATGTAATACAGATTGAATGTAGAACAGATTGTTATATAACTACACATTCAGAGTTCAACAGAACTTCGGAAAAATAATGATGGCACATTACTGAATACTCAGTCCTAAATGTATTCAGTAATGTACTTCATTACAATACATGAAAAACATGTTCAGAATAACTGACACACATTGACTCACATAAATATCATTGATTTATCAGTCTACTTAGGCTTCTGCAAGAACTTCAGTGATTGTAAAGAAGCCGTTTGTTGAGTTCCTCTTTAGAGTTTGTCTGACAAGTATGTTTGCTACATGTCATGTGCTGATTTTAAAGTAGTTAAAAAACAGCAATTGATAGTGTTTCTTTTTTAAGTTTTCTCTAAAACTATTCTCTTAAAATTTTAAAAGGTAACTTAATATATACATCATTGCTGTCCAAAGAAAAACAAGTATCTCCAAAATGGTAACTTTACAGGAAGGGCAAGAACATTCTTTACTTTCAATGTAAGTAATGTAAAGACATTTTATTCCGAGCAATTTTGGAGCATTTCTATTGGTCCAATCCTCATGAAATTTTCACACAGTGTAAAGGGCAGATGCCGTGTTCAAATGCTGTAGAAAAGTAAAGATCAAAAAAGCGATGATACACATAAACACTACATACTTGATAGTTTGATGCATATACTGCAATATTACAACATGCTATACTGACTGTGATGCAATTGAATATATATACAAAACACATCGAAATCTATATATAATATTCTACATTTATTCTATATGTATTAGATATATCAAAATTCACAATACATTTGCAAAGTGAATTCAACGTACTACTTACGTTCACTGCACAGTAAAAATGAAAAATTTGCTGAAGTTAAGAGCAAACAAAAACTGTGGCACTGTCCAGTTAATACACTGTATATAAGCACAACAGTATATAAAGGTGAGTCATACCAAGAAAATGTCATTGGACTGTACTTTCTACCTAGGATGACTGCATGTTTTTAAATAGGACAAATCTCCTATTTGCTTAGGGGCATTTCATAAAGAAACAAGATGTTGTCTGGTTGCAGTTTGTCATTGTTTGGTTTATTACAGAATGTCTCATAATTATCTAAATACCCCAAATAATTGTCTGTATACCTCATTTCTATAGCCATATGGCCACTAGGTGGCAGTAAATCCATAATTATCACTAACTTGCACTCTGCCGGTTTGTTTTATCCAGAGGCAGTTTAAGGGCAGTCTGGCCTAAAGGGTGCCCACAAGCAAGTCCTCAGTGAATGGGGTGACGAGAGCTAAACAACTAAACAGCTACAAAAAAAAAAAAATTTTTTTACTGGATTACTGCTCCAGAGTGCTGATTGGTTGGCATTACTTCTACTGAGAGCTGATTGGTTAGCATTGCTGCTACTCAGTTCTAACTGGTTGTCATTACTGCTACCAAGTGCTGTTTGTTTAGTGAAACCGCTACTGAATGCTGACTGGTTATCATTACTGCTACTGAGTGCTAATTTGTTATCATTACTGCTCCTGAGTACTGACTGGTTGGTATTACTGCTACTGAGTGCTGATTGGTTATCATTACTGCTTCTGAGTACTGACTGGTTGGTATTACTGCTACTGAGTGCTGATTTGCTATCATTACTGCTCCTGAGTACTGACTGGTTGGTTTTACTGCTACTGAGTGCTGATTGGTTATCATTACTGCTACTGGGTGCATATTGGTTGGCTGGTAATGCTACTGAGTGCTGACTGGTTGGCTTTACTACTACTGAGTGCTGATTTGGCATGCTGACTAGTAATCGTGACTGCTACTGTGTTCTGATTGGTGATCATTACTGCTAATGCATGCTTACTGGTCGGAATTATTCCTATTGAGTGCTGATCGGTTGACATTACTGCTACTAAGTGCTAATTGGTTGGTGAGCTGATCAGCTCATTGGCTGAGTAAAGCAGTTAATACCTTTGTGCACTGATGTCATGATTGAACATATAACACTGTTTAGAAGTCCTATAACTGGTGTTATAGCACTCAAAATATAGCAGAAGTTTTGCGTAAAAATGATTAAGCATTTATAAAAAAATGTACAAATGCTCCACAGAAGCCCATTTAATTGGACTCATTCGGGAGCGCCCTCTAGTGTCTGACAAACCCAGCGGACAGTTCTCCTGATTAGAAATTTTCTGCTTTCTTTTTACTGCACCAGAGTGTTTCTTCTGTTAGAGTTATGTTCAGCATGGATTGAACCTCAGCTAAACTGTGCACGTGTCCAGTCACACAGCTGGCTAAACAAACCGCATGCTGGATCCACGTGGTTTATAGTCTATTGTTCCACTGATTGAACTCGACATCTCGCTATTCCGTTGTTTAAAATTCAACAGGTGTTTTGCAGTAATTGGATGAGGTGCTCCTCATCATCCAAAATGTGGAGAGCTTATTTTTCCATTGCAGTCTTTCAGGAATCTGAATAATTTCATTAGAGTTGGTGCAGATCCAAGAAAGCCAAATACGCTTCACAACCATACAGAGAGACGTGATCTGCAGAGTGTAAATCTTAAAGTTCCACTAAACCTTAGACTAAAGAATAACAATATGGTTCAAAAGTCGGCCAAAAAAGGATGCTGCACTAAAAGTCTGAACCGCATGAGAGTTTTCAGGGCAGAGCCACATGAAGGCGCTTTTCACTCTCAAACATAGACTGTAGTGAATCTTGAAAATTAGAATATTTCTCACAAATTATTTGAATTTCCTGCAACTAGAATAAAGTTTGATGCGTTATTAAAATGTACTTGATACAACTACTCAAAGGGGAAGTATCTTTAAAAAATTCTGCATAATAAATGGTTACAATGTAAACAAAGTCATTCAGAGTGGTTTGGTGTGAAATGCTCTGTTCTAAAGAAACGTACCAGAATTGTTCAAAGTGGTAGTGATAGGAACCAGACGTCCACCTGTCCACCTCTAAAAGCTCCCTCACAGAAATTATTACATGAAACATTTACAATACTTCTGAGATACAATTTTGGCCTAAGACGTATTTTTAAACTCAAGTCAAGGTGGGATGATACATGCAGGGCCCTGTGAGGCAAAATAGTCCCCCAAAAAAACCTTTTTTTCACCATGTTCTCATCATCAACATTACATATAAAAACGTAGAGGACATGTACCAGTTCACTGGTGGTCTGAGATGGCTATATTTGTGTTGTAGACCTTACAACCTCTGGTTTCTTTCACAATTTAATGTCAACTGAATTATGCAGATGTGAAAAATAAATCTTATATTATCTTATATTAACTTAAATATAGTCTGTTAGCCAAGATATTTAGTGTCTGAAGTTTGTTTGGTTTTAGAAACTTCAGTCTTGTGCAAAAGTTTGAGTGCACACACATTTTTTAAGCCGCTTTTCCTCCTGGGTCATGTGGGGTGCTGGAACCTATCCCAGCACTCACTGGGTGGAAGGCAGGAAACATCCTGGGCAGGTCACCAGTCCATCACAGCGCAGACATTCACACACAGGGCCAAATTAGCATCTCTAATTCACCTGACTACCTGTCTTTGGACTGTGGGAGAAAACCCACGCAGACACGAAGAGAACATGCAGACTCCTCATAGAAAGAACCCTGGTCGCCTGGCCGGGGAATCAAACCCATGCTTTTCTTGCTCTGAGGCGACAGTGCTACCCACTGCGCCAAACTTCAGCAACTAAATAGAATTTCTGCTCTAAAATGCACACTACTTTTGTTCCCTGTAGATGATACGTTAATCTGTTTTCACTTACAAGGCTAATACAGCTAACAAACTAGCCCATGGCAGATTTTATAGCTACAAATTAGCATAACCGCCTGCCTAAATCATTACATTCTTGTCTCAAACCATGTAGAGTTGTTTAGTAATCTCTAATAGACTTGATTATGTAGCTTCAGACTCTGTAGGACACAATTTTTAATAAACATGGACTAAAGTATGTTAGCATTGGTAAAAATAGTAGTTTCTTGAAACCTGAATTTTATATCTGACAGATTTGTATAAATTAGATTTTCTGTTATTCCTTTAAAAGAGGGTTTACTACTCTGTGCTAAATCTGGATTTTGCTGTTAAAAGGAAAAGGATCTTGATAACAAATGCTGTATAGTGGCAGAGAAACTAAAAGTAGTGCAAAAAGTGAGCCAAAATGGACAAATGTTTATCTGCAGTTGGTTTGGAGCCATTTTTGCTGATGCAGTCAGTTTGTTAGAACTACTGCCCAAATCCAAACGTGTATATTCACCAACCGGTTTCATCTCAACAATAAGAAAGGTCCGAAATCCAATGCCACTTCCTAAATGTCACAACACACCTGGCTTGTTTGAGTATATTTCTTATGAGATATCAGCTTGCTTGCATAATATTTGCAATAATTACACCTTAAAAATAACCCAAATTTCAAGAAAGCTTTTAACTATAAAAGTAGCCTCCCACAAATGAGCTGTGCTTGCGTACCTCAAAAGAGAGCAGAGACTGGTAGACTGCTGTAATGGACCTGTACAAGTATTACTTCTATTCACATTTGACTAATGAAACACTATGCAAAAGGTAGGCTTTACACATACACTGTCAGGGCGTAACCTACTGCCAGGATGACAAATACTCCTGACCATGTCAGGTATAAGACTATGTAGATAAATTCACTCTCAGCTTTAGCCCTGTTTCCACCTGGCATCAAAGCCCCTGTGAACATGGTTTTAGATGTTTAAATCTTTTTCTAATAGTATAGAACAGGCATCTACCAGTGGAATCTTCAAGAAATACATGATAATTAATACAGTTAAATAGCAGATGAAAAATTCTGACCTTCTACCTGCTCAGAACTGATTGGGCATGTCAGGTTCAGCCCTACAGCCCTTTGTGCGCCACATCTGTAAAGTTCTTACAGTTAAGGTGGACCACTAGTCATTGAGTTTTCATAAATTAAGTTATCATAAGTGGTTAGCACAAGTAAGAAGCAGCGTCTAGCAACACTACAAACAGCGATATAATAAACCTTTATAACAAGCACTGTTAACACCTATAGAAAAGCTTAAATAAGGTATTGCTGGGAGTTTTGGCTGGGACTAGGAGCAGCAGGGGAGCAGTCCCTTTATGTGAGGGAGAGGAATGCGAGTAGCTGACGTGTATATATTGCTAACTCTGACTGGTACTTTGGCGGATCTGACAGCACGTGCTAAATTTACTCCTACCCAACACAAATCGAACATAAATAAACAGCAGAAAAAGTCATTTCAAAAATCTCTCAACAGCAGTTCATAGTATAAACACTACAAAAACTATAGATAACAGTTAGAAGAAAGCATGAAAATGGGTAGGCAGGGGCTTTAAAGGAAGAGTTCAGTGGAAAAAAAAATCAAATGTACACAATGTTCTTCACCCACACCAGATGTAGTCAATCAGCCAAGACATGTTTGGTCTCCAAATGTTGCCTCTTTCTTAATAAACTAGAGCTACGAAGCTAACGCTGCTAACAAACACTAGAAATCAATAGTCACCCAAACCTTTTCCATAAATACATCCCCAAAACTTCTCTCAACCTGCTCAAACCACATCCAGCTCTTCGTTAAAATGACACAGACTCGTAGAGGTGGTTGAGGACAGTATGAATTATTGTGAGGTATATAGAGGCACAAATTCTCCCCGCATTGCTGAACACTGTGGGCAGGTATTTTAGATAGCTGTTGTACTGGATTCTGCCAACACAGAATCCTACTCCCCTTCGTGTGCACACATGACATGCAGCCACGTGGAGGCTAGATTGCGAGATATTTTTATTTATATAGTTTCAAATATTATATCACCTTATCACTGTAGATCCCATATCAACAACCTAGCAACACCCTAGAAACCACCTTGGTCACAATAGCAACCAAATGACAAAACCCTAGCAACCACCAGAGATACCACAGCAACCAGTTAGCAACACCCTAACAACCATGTGGGATACCATAGCAACCATTTGGCAATATCCTAACAACCACTTAGGATACTATAGCAACAACATATCAACATCCTAGCAACCGCCTGGAATACCATAGCAACTGCCTAGCAACCACCTAGTAACACCCTAGCAAACACCTAAAACACCATAGTAACCGCCTGTCTCCACCCTAGCAACCATCTGGAAATTGTTGATCACTCTGCGTTTTCTTCAGGAAATGCACTTTTCTAGCTGTACCATATTTGGTTTAAAAGGGGAATTCCACCATTTTTTCAAATGCTCTGCATAATTTATTGGCTGAGATGAACACCACTGATTCATAATGTTTTGGTGAGAAATGGTTGACTATAGATACACCTACCATCCAGGGGTTGTGATGTCTGCAACATACATATAGCCATTTTATTTACTATCCAAAACCATCAGTGAACCTAC
>JAILXH010234313.1:9271-22067 GCA_023558415.1 Piaractus mesopotamicus | reverse complement strand
TTTTTTTTTTTCTATTCTGGATCGTACTTGAACTGTTTGCCTGTTCTTTCTAGCTACTTTTGTGAAGTAAATCAAAAAAGACGGACAGGGTACTGAACAAGTGCTGCTAAAAGTGTCCGACGCGCTGTAACAGCAGGGTGGAAAAACGAGCCGGCTCACAGAAACACAGTCTAACATAAACAGTCAAAATAACCGCTAATGGTTTTACAAGGTAGAAACACTCAAAACCTTTTTGTGCTTTTTAATTTTGATCTCATAAACAATGTCAGACTAAAATATGCATTCATTTAGTAAAAGTCAGAGTACAATAGATGTGTTAAAATGACCGCTTCTCAGAATTTAACAATGACCATCTTGGCCTTACTAGTCAACAGATCCTGGTGGACACATAAAAAGTGACAATAGGATCTTTTTAAATGCCTCCCTGTTTATCCCTGTTTATGTGTTGCACAACCTATGAAAAGCCACGCATGGATTGTTACTGATCAGTTAAGTTTATTTTTGTTGTTTGGCCTCTTTTTAAACAACTCCGATTACTTGACTATTCCTCAAAATAAATCAGCGGATTACTTGTTTGCTAACACAACTGGCAGTGACAGGCCTAGATTTAATCATTGTGTTTACTGCAAGGCAGATCATCCAAGCTAAGTGTACCAATAAACTTTATATAAACTTTTATGTGTTAAAGCTTCACTGCTGACCAGAGTGCCTTTAGGCCATAGACAGGTACCAACAGAACAGCACCGACTGCAAAAGGGCATTTTCTACCAGCTCTTTCATGTGGCAAGGTAACCTTTAGCATTTAATGGAAATCCTGGACATTTTCTAGGCACACTTCCAAAATTACTCGAAACCTTTCCACTCGTCACTGTAGCGCAGCACGGACAGAGGAAATGTGAGGCAGTGAGGGTTTAGGTGGAGCTGGTGTGTGGAGAGCAAAGGGTGGCAGGACGCTGCCCTGCTGATTTCAGAACTGTAATGATGTGCTAATGAAGTGCGGCGCCTGCATGGAGAACGATGGGGAAATTTAGTCAAAAATATTCCCCATCCCTTTTTTGTTTAGGCCTCTCTTGTTGTTCAACACACCCTCCACTCCCCATTTTCTCTCGCTCTCTCTAACTGAATCTCAAATGGCTCCCTATTTCCTTTCTAGTCCACCATATATCATGAAGTATTGGCTTCCACAGCCAAACAGCGCACTATATGTCTAACAGAGAGCCAGTTAGGATTCAGCCATAGGCTGCATGGGTCCCTATTAGACATGCAGTGCATTATCTGGGAGAGAAAGCCATAGTTTCATGAAGAGTCAGAGACCACCTTTTTGTGCATACAATTGTCCCCACCCTAGTGCCACTTTAATTCTTCTATCCTTCCTTAAAACCAGTCTTGAAACCAGTGAGTTACAGCTGTGGCCCCGCAACAAAAGGTGTTTACAAAATTGTCAATAATGTTATGTTACCCAATCATCCCTTAGCTGCCTTGCAAATTTCTCTCTCACGTATATCTAAAATGGCTACAGGAAGTATTTCTGAGAAGATTAGACATAAGATAATCCATGTGCATAAGGAGGAGGAAAGTCAAAGGAAAATAAGTGTGAAAAAATGATCCAAAACAAGAGTTTAAAACATGATAAAAAGCTACAGAGAAAATGTGACTCCTAACAGCCATCCAAGACCTGGTAGACCACCAAAACTGTCACCATCTGACAAACAGGACTTAAAACATCTTTGAGAGATCAAGCTCCACGCTTACTTCAGATCTGAAAAAATCTACACGTTTCTGTCCATCCTCCACTGTTAGAAGAAGACAACTCAGCTCTATGGGTTGAAAAGAAGCCGTTACTGAGAAAAGAAAACATTTTGCACTAAAACATTACAACTGGGCACCTGAGATCTGGAGTAAGGTTTTATGGTCTGATGAGTCTAAATGTGATTAGGACTGCGTAGATTATTAGATGCAGAAACACAAACAACTGTTGATACGGATTTTCTGAAGCGTTTACAAGAAGCAGTGAAAAATATTCCTGCAGATTTCTTTGAAAAACTGAAAGCAAGTCTAAAAAGCAAGAAAAATAATGGAAGCTGTAATGAAGATAAAGGGTGGACACACCAAAATACGGAAAAAACTGATTATGTTTAGGTGTTAAGGCTTTTGTGCAATCGTGTTTTCTGGTGCTGCATTTAATCGCTGGTTCGATTGAAAAGGACATAAATGAAAGGCCTCTGACTTTTGCACAATACTCTACCTGGTTCATTATAATAAAGGAAATAGGAATAGGATAGTAATAAAAAAATTCCTTATTATGATATCAGTGAGCAAACTGATCATTTTTCAGATTATCAGTTTTCAGTATTATTGTGGTTTCATTAAAACATACTGAAAATGTTTAAGAAACCACAGGCAATATATTAGACTATATTACTGAACTTTTCATATTTCTTTATAACACCAAAAAGTCAAATTAAATTTAAATAAAGGTGTCAAAGTACTTCTTTGACAAGGACTACCGGTGTTTACTGTTTAAGATTATAACTATGTAAACCTGCAGACTCCTGACTACTAGAGTGGAGCAGTGGGATATTTACTTCCATTGTGACTAAAAATACAATAATCATATACAGATATTGGAATTATTCAAATTTGAAACAGTGTGATTAGGCTGCAGTATACTATTAAATCTGGTAATAGTTCCATTCCTAATAGGGAGTAAGGAGCCCCTCTATCTCCACATCCATCTCTCTGTCACTGTCTCTCTCTCTTTCTCTCCAGCTGCAGTTCTATTTCAGTCTCTCTTGGTGAAAAAGTAGTCTTACGGACGGCTTCACTGAAGCCCGGCACCCAGCACCACCTCCCACACAGAAGGCAGGTTTTACCAGCCAACACACACACACACACACACACACACACACACACACACCCTAAAACCAGAAGAAAAGACAGAAAAGGTGAGTGTAGTTAGAAGAGCCATGGCTAGCTACCTCTTTCTCATTCTGAAGGTGAAGCACCTGGATTACTGGATTAGTTTTCAGTGTCTATGGGTGTGCATGTGGGTATATACACCACTAATCACAGAGGCACACGAGGGTTCATGTATTGTCATATAGTCTACTGCACATTTGCCATAAATGGGCACCTGCTTGTGCCAAACACAGGAATACTGATGCTGGTCCAAGAGTTCTCTGTTATGGTTCTGCTAATGCTTCCCATGGGTGAGAGAAACCAGGACCACTCGAACATGCACACAGACACGCACACATATGCGTGTGTCGAATCATCCAGCTTTCTTAATCACTGTATTCCGTAAAAGGTTAAAATGCCCACGAGTCTTTATTAGCTTTTGACCTAATTTGTTGCACCCGTTGAATGTCTACAGGAAAATAAATGCATTTCTTAATTAATAAATTGCCCCCTCGCTCTCCCCCTCCAGGTGCTGTTGGTACAGTCTGCGTCACTCTCAGACTCTGGAATCCTCCGAAACAACCATGGAAAAGATGTGTTCACCAGGCCCTCTTTAATGACTTGGCCAGACAGCCCCATTACACTCCTCCTGCATGATAAAAGTGTTCCAAATATAAAGGACCCAATTCAAGTCCCTGTGAAAGCAATAAAAAAAAAAAAGAGTGGAGAAAATGTCTGAATGAATACAGGAAAAAAAACCTCAAAAGATCAGATGGCAGCTCAGCAACGGAACACATGAGGTCAAGAAAACATCGCTGTGCTGGATAAGATAATAACTTTAGAATCAGACAGAGAGGAAAAAAGAAAGAAAGATATTAAAAAAAAGACAGAATGAAAGAAAAAAAGAAATAGAGACACTGATAAGGTTCTAGTGTCTCTGAAGACAAGTAAACCAGGCCACAGGCCTGTGAGGAGGATGGAAATAGAGCAGAGTAAGCTCCAGGGTCCAGTCCCCTCTACAACACACACACGCACCCCCCCAAAAGCCTTTCAGCACATACACACGGAACCTCAGAACCAGTCTAGGCCCAGTCTACCACACAACACCACAGAATATGCAACCTCTACTTATCTACTACTGCAGCCTATGTAATGGGGTCTAATTTCCATACATAAGTCATTACCGTAGATGCGATTTGTTTAGGCTACACTTAAAACACAGTGTGGAACTTTTCCACATTTACCTATAGGTCAAATACAATACGCTGATAGACATCTCACACTCTTACATGAACCATTTTTGTTGGCATACTTTACCTTGGAAACAAGGACAACTTTTGAAATATGATACCTTAGATCATTTCACAGATTATGTGCCCTACTCCGTAAGAAGTACATTATAATGGTATATATATAAGTTATTCTCAGATCATCAATTCCATGAGGTGAAACAGACTCACCATGTTGGACAGGCGAACTTTAGAAACTAGGGTTGCGCAACTGGTGTCAGCCAAGATCAGAATCTTTAACCAGCCAGTTTACAATTTTGGTTTCTGTTGCAATTTTATGACATAAAGGATGTGAGCCATGTACGTGCACCTATGCTGTACTTGAATGCTGCTGCTACACCTATACCAGTATGTTGTAGCATAATTATCTATGACTCAATGTTCTAGGTAGCCAGTTTGCCTTTCTTTCCAGATAGCACTTTATTCGATTCATGGTATTACTGTTATTTTAACATCTCTTTTTTGAGTTTAAGAATTGGCATTTTGGAATGTCGGTTTAGCCTGTTAAAGCAAATAATGATAGTAATGTGTCTGGCTAATAAAAATTACCTGTATGAGTGTGTTTATTTTGCCCACAGAGTGTGTGCTTTAAGGCATTTTTAATAAATAAATAAATAAATAAATAAATAAAAGTAAAGTAAAGTAAAGTAAAAATAAAATTAGCCACTGGCTAATTTGGATGTGTACCTGAGATGATGGGGAGGGGCAGGGGGAACACACGCTACTCAATTGCAAGTTCATTTTAGCAGGTGAATTTGTACACCAGCTATGACAAAGGTGCAAGGCTAAATGTCATTGAATATATATATATATATATATATATATATATGTATATGTATGTATATGTATATATATATATATATACATATAGTGTGTGTGTGTGTGTGTGTGTGCGTGTGTGTGTGTGTGCGTGCTCATACACTCTGCATTTCTCTCTGGCTGTGCTAGGCAGTGATCGACCCAGCCCTTTTTAAGTAAGCTCTGCCTTACATCTTTCATTTGTGCCACTTGTTTACATTCCATTGAAACAGCAGGTCGGAACACGCACAGCAGGTGGAAAGTGTGAAGCACTGCTGGATTCTGCAACACAGACATCATTCAGATACGTCAAACTGTAAATCAGCGTTTCAGTGAATGACAGAATTTAACGTTCAGCGCAGCGTAAATGGCCTGACAGGCCTCAGACCGTTCCACTGAGGGCTCAGAGTGAGCTCACTGAGGAAAGATCGACGTTTGCCCTGCTAGGAGTGTGTACTGGGACACCCGTACACTCTTAGTTTATCATAACTAAAAACACCACATTAGTCAAAGCGGAACACGTCTGAGGATTTGAGCTGATTCTTTACCTGCACATACCAGAAAGACTCCAGCACTGGCTGACTTGGGGAGGAAGCCCTGAGAAGACAGGGTGTTACCCAACATGCCCTAACATGGAACACATACTACACACAACGCAAGAGCAAAGCACACTATGAGGCACACAGAATAGCTCTCATCTGCCCCAGGACACGATGTACTTTCTATGAGCGACAAAACCATTCCAATGTTTGTCATCACTTATCACAAAAAATGATTAATATGACATCATCTACCTCAAGATGTGATTACCATTTTGCAATACAACAAACTCTAGAGGTTTGTTTGTGCCAGTAATTTTAGAATAATCTACAGCTCTGTTCGTCATTCTGGACACTTCTAAAAAAAATTCTTATTTTTTGTTCAGAACTTCCTAAATTTCTATTAATAATTTGATACCAGGGATGTGACTTTGGGCTAATTTTGATATTTGAGTTTCTGCAAGAGTTAATGAACAAATGCTTAATGTCAATGTATTGCAGTACAAAAATACAGTCAACTGATGCACTTGCGCTAGCATCTCACAGCTCATCAGCTCACAGAAGCATACATCTGAAAATGTGTCTTTTTGCTCAAAAATAGCCACTGTTTTGGTCAAGGCGCTCGAGTAACAGAGGTTACTCATGAGAGCTAACCAGCGCAGCAGCAGATGACGATTTATTGTCTTTCCAAGTTTTTTTTCTCCGCAGTGGATGATGAGTTAACATCTTAGTTTGATGAAGCAATTCTGAGAACAGAGAAACGTCTTTTCATCATTTTCAGTTCCATCAAACACCAGCTGGAGTATTTAGCTGCGCACACTCAGCTTCTCTGGATTCTGAATCATGCCCTTTAACAACTGTGGCTGGGTATTTTTAGCAACTTCACAATACAATGCGATGCAGTGACAAAACACACCAAATGCACAACATTTTCCAGTAAATGTTTACCTTAAATTCTGCTTTAAAAACTACTAATAATGAATGAACTACTAAGGTTGGAGAGACATTCCTTAACAATGACATCCCTTAAGAAATGGTAATAGTTTGAAAAATGCATGAGCTGTGCTGATCACAGAGAGAAAGAGCAGTAAACTTCCTGCAAGCCTGAAGGCCGTAGTCGGTTTGGCCACATCTGCATGTATGAGAGTCTGAGGCTGTAAAACACAAAAAAAAGTTCACAAACACGTGCCACAGATCACATACAGCTCAGTAACATCACCCATTTAGCATTTAACAGCTCCCCAACACAAAGCAGCTCTGCAAACACGCAACCAAAATGCAAAAAGCCTATCGCTAATCACATCAGGCTACAATACTAAAATACTAAACCACATCTGTGAAAGTGAAACTAACTCATACATTGAAAACATGGAACATGCCAGCCTTAAAAACAGCTAGTAAAAGGATTACTTCATTGAAAAGGATCACTACATTCAACATACAACAGCAGATGATAAACTAACAAATGAACTTCACTCTGTGATCCGTATCTCCTGAACATGCATCACACAGAAGAGACCAGAGCGCAATGCTTTCTTCTCCAATGCACTAGGGCTGCAAAAATCATAATTATGATTATTTTGGTCAATACTGAGATTATGATTATTTAACACGACTACTCAAGGACTTTGGAAACACTATGCATTTTATTGAACTTGCATACACTTGAACATGCATACACATTTAAATAATTTATATAAAAGTAAGAAATAAAAATAAATGAGATCAACTACGCTGCACTGCACTTCCACAACCTACTGAAATCTACTAAACACATATAAAAATAATAAATGAAAAGAAAATTAGACCAAAACAAATTAGATGAGTTTGGGCTTTTATGGAGGGGTGAAAGCGCACTGCTGTAAATAAAAGGGTGCACTGGGTTTATAACACAAAACAAAACAAGAGCTGTATCACTCATGCATACACATACTGTGCAAAAGGAAATTCATAAATGCAGTCATCACTGTATTGATACTTGTATGGCCACAAGCTTTTCCCTGATATATTGCCTGTGGTATTTTGAATACAGTGCACTCAGGTAGAGGCACTCGTGTTTAGTTGTAGCAGTATAATGTAAACTTCATTTAAATAAAACTTCAGAGCCCCATTGAAACATAATGTTCCACTGAACTGTTTGTCTATATATATTGTTCATGACTTCCATGATGCACCATAACAGATACCTGAATAGTGATTTCAGTATTCAAATACTGACACCAGAAACGGTTTAACAGGAACTCCACAGATTTTTCGAAATTTCTATATAATTACATGGCTAAATTGTAAACAAAGTCATTCAGGGTGGTTTAATGTGAAGAATGAGAACCTTATCAAGATAGAATTGTTCACAGTGGTGGTGATGGGAACCAGACATCTGAAAAGTGAAATGTCTCTAAAAGTTCTCACAAAAAAGTCTTACATGAAATGGCTGCGATGCTTGAAATTTGTTTTACTGTAGTTTTAGCAACAATTTTTGACTTGTATTCCCTGAATGTATTCATTTAAATCTGTTCATGGTGGAAAAATACATGTCAGATGCTGTAAAGCAAAATAGTCTCCAAAAAAAAAAAAAAAAACTTTTTTCCTCCCCAGACTTTGCATTATGTTATCATTATTCACATTACATATAGAAACTCATGTAAGTTCACTAGTCTTGGATAGTAAGTAAAATGACCATATTTGTGTTGTAGACATCACGACCCCTGGTTTCTATCACCACCACTGTAAGGAAATCATAGTTAGTAAGTTTCTCACAATGAACTGCTTCACATCAAACCACTATAAATCACTTGGTTTACATCGCAACCTCTAAATTATGCAGAAAATTTGAAAAATTGGTGGATTTCCCCTTTAAGTGACCATTTGAGTGCACATGTGCACATCCCTACTTGAAATCTGAGAAGTTAGGATTAGCATATTAGAATGACTTTGTACATTTTTCTGCAAAGTTGGTTTTATATCGTTGAAAACACAAACACTGAATCCAACTTTCAAATGGTAGTTTATGAAGAACAGCACTACCCCTCTGCAACCGAACTAAAGCAAATGAGTGAAAGCTACAGAATCGTTGTTTATAGTAACCTTTGTTTTAGTGCATCACAGAACACACCCCATTCTTCTATGCTCTGATCTTCAGGGACATATCAGCAGAGCTTGCTGGCTGACTAGCATTTATGATGCCAGGCTAACTGACACATTCAAGCAGCAATGAAGTTTTATCACTGCCTTGGCTTTTGGTGCAAGTTATAATGCTAAGATGAAATCACAGCGGCAGTGCCTCCTTTCTGTCATAAACGAATTGTAGACCAGCAATAGGAGACAAGGTTATACTATAAAAGCCATAACCCATGATATAAAAAAAGTATCCTATCCAAGTGCCATTCATTCGTGCTGTTTAGTTTTATTTACACTGTAAAGGAAGCGTGGCTATCTGTGCCGGACAGGCCTTGGGAGGGTGTGTGTCCCACAGCGGCATTCCCACTATGGCTGGATGATTACAGTTTTGGATCAAACCCAGACATTGATGCATTCCACTTTATCTCACTTCCTTATCTGGCTCCAAAGGGGCGAAGGGCTCATTGTCTCTCCGTCACCCACTATCTGAACCTCGTCAGCCGGGTCACTGAACTTAGGAGGCAGAGTATGTTTGTTCTTGTGCGTTTGTGTACGTACACATTAACTTGGTGAGGAAGATATGTTTTTTTTTTATTGATTGTACTCTCTTTAATTACTGCATCAGATCTGGTTTTATTGCAAAAGGGAAACATGACTGTAAACGCAACAGTAGATCTGGACCCTGTGGATTTGAGCCCACGATAACCTTGCACAATAAAACTATTAATGCAGTACACAAGGGATATAAAACTACATTGATGCAACGTCATGCACTGATCTTGCGAGTCACCTTGATTTTGGAATGTTAGAACTGACTGTAATCGATTAGAATAATCTTCAATAAAATACAAATTTTTCTGGCCAAAATAAAATTTCAAAATAAAGGTTCACGATAATGTATTTATTGCCTATAATCCAATACAGTGGTTTAAAAAATGTAAATTAATAAACTAAGTGTGCATTAATAAGCTCAGTGTGCTTCTAAAAATAATTCTGTACCAACACAATAAAGTCAAATTTGAGAATTTCAAGCGGACCTGAACTATGTAAATACTTGAGTGTTTGTTACATTGCTATTCGTTCCTCTATTAAGAATTTGGAGGGCTTGTCTTTTTCAAGTCTCAAAAATTCTATCCTAAAATACATCCCAAGGCCTTTAGACAGAACAGTCATGGCCAATATATGGAAAATGTTGAAACTAAAATCAACCACAGCTGGTTTAATTGAATGCATCATAAATTCATCCACATCGTTTCGCTGTGTCAGAGAAGAATGTTCCCCACACACAGTTAGTACACAGTTAGTAGTGTTATTTGCCTGGATTTTTGTGGGGTTTAAGCAGGTTGGAACATCTTGTGTTTTGATGAGCATAAGGCGCAAGTCCAGTGCAGTCCGTGCAAACTGAAACACTGATTAAAACGGAGGTGTATCTGTTCCGTCAGTCAGACATTAGATGCCTGATTTTGAAGGGTGACTGAGAATGAGCATTCAAAATAAAGGTTTACATTCAGAAATAGGCCAGTCCTAATTGAATCACTTCCTAAAGAATCGCAGTCAAATGGTTGCGAGGTCAGAGTTTTGCACTGCCACCGTACATATGCCACCAGACTGAACACCCCAGCTGGAGTACCTCTCTTTATTCACATAACAACTGAACTAGAGATCAACACTGATGGGAAAAACTGTTCTCACACAACAGGATAAACACTTTTTCCTCCTATTTCTATACCGTCATATGTTTGAGTTTGTGTCAAATTACATGTTGTGTTGATTTTTTAAGTGAAAATAAGTTAACAAATCCTCAACAGGGAATAAACTTAAATATGCCATTTTCTGCAAAAATTAACACAGTTTCTAATTATTTGCTTATTTTCACATTTTGGGGAAAAAATAACAAAACAAAGTGTTCCAAAGGTCACAATTTATGCCTTTTTTCATAATATGTTCAATTCATCCAAAAAACAGTATTTAGGCATTACAATGCGCAGAAGTGTGTACTTGGAAAATTAACATAATATGTACCTCTACAAGGGTATAAAACTGTATGTAAAGACAGATTCAGGTCGATTAATTTCTGGAAATACTGCTCTTTTTCCAAGCTTTCCTGCATTCTGATTAATATAGTTTAAGGTAAGTGGTCTACTAGGCACTCCAAAAGTCTGCCAACAATTTGCTCTAAAACAATTCCACAATTCCAGGAACAGCATTTAACCGTTAGAAGAAAACTGATTTGATGTCAGAGTTTTCTAACTGCAGATGAAGCGGTTCAACAAATGGATTATTTGTCGGACAACTGCACATTACACTGTCTCCTGAGAGGGGCGGCTAAAATGTTATTTGTGCCAATGTAGCATGTGAGATGGCACAATTAGGGCTGACATGTTTTGGAAAACTCCTTTAATGAGCTACAAAGGCTTTGGCCCTTTCGCTAAAGTGCTCTCCTTGTGCAATGGAGCTGCCCGAATAAAAAAAAAATAAATAAAAAAAACGCAACATCGGTCAAAGCGCTTCTGATGTGCCTCAAGGACCAATTAGATACGAATTTGTATCGACTGCACAATGATGTACTTTCTAAGCCATGAAAACATCCGTTTCAGTCAGTTTCAGAAAGCCTGCCGAAATCTGCACAGCCAGAGTGTGAGGGAAATAAGTCAGGTACTATAAGCAACGTTTCTCTGTGATAGCTGAGAGGGGATTAGCACAAAAAAAAAAAAAAAAAAAATCAATCATACCGCATGACCTAAACCCTAAAATGAAATTCCTTATCACATCTCGGGCCTCTCCAGAGAAAGAAGCAGGAGACGCTTTGGGAACCGATGCTGATTACTGCAGCATTTGGATGCCTGCTTAAATCATCTCCTTTAGTCTTTCTCTTTGAAATTGAACTCTGTGTTATGAGGAGGCACTCGGGGAGGGGAAGCAAAGGGCTAATAAAAACAGCTTCATCCTTCTTTCATGAAGTTTTCATCGCCGATCCACAGCCTGCAACACTGACAGCCCTCTCTTCTGTTTAATTATTACTTCTTTTCAGCACTTACTTAAGACTGCAGGAGGAAAACGGGGTGTGTTGACACTACATGGACACTTCATTCTTAAAGGGGAATTCCACCCATTTTTCAAAATATCTGCATAATTAACTCGTTAAGATCTAAACAAAGTGTTTTGATGTGTTCTAAAGGAACTTTCCGAGTCGAGATTGTTCACAGTGGGCGGTGGTGATAGAAACCAGACATCTGAAGCATTCAATGCCTCTAAAAGCTACCTCATACATTGCTATTACATGAAATGGCTATGAAAACTCTAACACATCCTTGGTGCCGAGGTAAATGCAAGGCGTTATAATGCAAAACAGTATCCATAGATTGTTTTTATGGCTTTATTTATTTTATTTATGTATTTTTCATACATTGTATGTAAAAAGACGAGCAGGTTCACCATCATTTTGGACAGTAAATAAAATGGCTACATTTGTGTTGTAGACATCACAAGCCCATCACCACCACTGTCATCAATAAACTTCCCTACATGACTTTGTTTAGATCCCAAAGATGAAATTATGCAGAAACAATGGGAAATCTGAGACCCCCTTTAAGAAACTGACTGACTGTGAATTAAAACCTGAATGGTCTGAAAACCCTTTTTGTAGCAAAACATATGACCTCATGCTCCACACTCACAACCCTCTTAAACCATTTGTTTCATCAGGAACCATCTGAAAGTGCTTTGTGGAACAACCCCCAACTTAAACACTGCACCCTACCTCTCAAAACCAGCAGCCGGCCACTCAGTCACACCATTTAACTCTTCTCCCGAGATCCACACACCATCCTACACGCACACTTTTCCCCTCTTTACATGTACAGACAGGACAGTCACGGACACAGTGCGCTCCATGCTGTGGCTAAAAATGAAATGAAATACTCTTGTGGCCGTGTGGACATGTGAATATTTTCTCAGAGGGGAAACACAGCAAAGTCCTCACAATGGAGTTATTCATCACGTCGTACATTGCTCACAGTTTTAGGATATGTTTACTGAGAAAGACCTTCTTTCAGACTACTTTTTATTAAAATATTTATTTGGGTTGAGTAAATATAGCGCTTTGCTGGTGTTTGGCTGAGTATGTAATAAAAACAGGGCATAAGCAGGCTGAGC
>JAILXH010234304.1:326-18411 GCA_023558415.1 Piaractus mesopotamicus | reverse complement strand
CTGCTTTGTGACAACACCTGTTGTAAAAAGCGCTATATAAATAAACTTTACTTACTTACTTACTTACTTACAAATATAGCCATTTTATTTACAACCCAAAACCACCAGTAAACTTACACATGTCTTCTGTGTTTTATATGTAATATTGATAAAAAAAAATAGTGGTAAATCTGGAAAAATAAAAAATAGTTCTTTGAGGACTACTTTGCCTTACAGTGCTCTGCTTGTACCTCTCTGCCACAAATAGGTTTCACACCAAAACTTGATCTCAAAACTATTGTCAAACAGTGTCTCAGACATTGGGCAGGATATTCATAACAATTTGTGTAACAGCATTTCGTGAGTTAGTCTTTAGTGAATTTCAGAGAGCTTTTTCATGGTGAACAATTCTGACTTGGTAATTTTCTCTGTGACAAAAGATTTCGGATCAGATAGATCTAAATGACCGTCTACCTCTCAACCATTTAATTGTGACGAAATTTAAAAAAAAAAAGTGGAATTCCCCTTTAAGTGAGGAAAAAAAATTAGATATCAGGACTGAATAAGAGGTAGTGAATAAAACAAACAGGGAAGATGAAATAAGTCTTTTAATCAAAACATTGGGTTGGATTTCTATGAGATTTTGCTGCCGTTGCCATTGTTTCCCTGTTGTGTGTTGTAGATCCTGCCCTACATCGATGGGTATCGACACATACAGAAAATCTCTGCTGAAGCTGACGTTGAGCTGAATTTGGTACGAATCGCCGTTCAGAATTTATTGTGAGTTCTTCCTTTTTAATCAGCAACGTTAAATAGACGTGTAATATTCTTTTGACTTTTGAGTATGGAACTAAATACTGTCTTTTACAGGTATTATGGAGTTGTAACACTAGTGTCAATATTTCAGGTATGGTATTTATCAGCCATTCTGAATGTGTGTGCTTAATTGTTTTGAGTTGATCCAAATATTCTACATGACCATTGTTTACGAATGTTTATTTATTATAATAATTGCTTTTTAATTTTTTTTTAGTACTCCAATGTGTACTGCACAACACCTAAAGTCCAGAGCCTAATAGATGACAAATCTATTCAAGAAGAATGCCTTCATTACATCAATAAACCAGGTAATATGAAGGCTTAGCACCCATTCAGTGAATTTACCAGTGAACTCACTGTCACTTAATCAGTGGAAATGCCTTTGCCTAATGAATCTTTGTTAAGTGTGTGTCTATGTATTTGTCTTTATATAGCAAATATCCTCACAAGGAAAGTTAAATATGTAAAACATTTATTGCTATTTAATGTCCTGACTTGCTTGCTTTTCATTTTCAGTAAGGATTTAGTTGTAAAATTAGGATTTTCACTGGTAGTAATACAAGAATGTGTGTTTGTGTGCCTCTGTAGGACAGAGAGCCAGTCTCAGGGATGTATTTCAGCTATATTGTGGTTTGACTCCTGGAACTACAGTGCGTGATCTGTGCTCTCGTTACTCCCAGCAGCTGCAGAGAGTGGATGAGAGGTGAGACCGAGTTTACTCATTGCTAATAATATAATAAATAATTATAGAAGTAGCCTAGAGCAAGGGTCTCAAACTCACTTTAAATGTGACAAAAGCAGTGTCACTATGAAATTTCTGCCCCAGTAAAGTGAAAGTGCTATTATTGTGAAATGGAAGCATCTACGAGCAAAAACAGCTCAGCCCCAAAGCAGTAGACCGTGCAAACTCATAGATTGGGGATGCCAAGCTCTGAAGTGCATATTGCATAATAATTGTCTATTCTCTGTTGCATCACTCACTCCAGAGTTCCAAACCGCTTCTACAAGCAACATCAGCACAAGAACTGTGCGTTGGTAGCTTCATCAAATGGGTTCCCAGGGCCAAACAGTTGCACACAAGCCTAAGATCACGGTTTACAGTGCCAAGCATTGGGTGGAGTGGTGTAAAGCACACTATTACTGGACCGGAAAGGAGTGGAAACCTGTTATCTGTAGTGATAAATCATGCGTCACTATCTGGCAGTCTGATAGAGCAATCTGGGTTTGGCAGATGCCAGGAGAACTCAACCTACCAGAATGCATAATACCAACAGTAAAGTTTGGTGGAGGTGGGATAATGGTCTGAGGCTGTTTTATCAGGGTTTGGGCCCCTTCGTTCCAGAGAAGGGTGCTGTTGATGCTACAGCATACAAAGACATTTGACAACTATGTGCTACCAAATTTGTGCCAACAGTTTGAAAAGGCCCTTGTCTGTTCCTGCATGACTGTGCCCCTGTGCACAAAGTCCATAAAGCCAAATTCCCATAGACGCTCTCCAAAATGTTGTGGAAAGGTTTCCTAGAAGAGTGGAAACTGTAATAGATGTAAAAAGGTACATTATAAGGCTGAACAGTCCCGAATGACTTTGTAAGGCCAAACAGACCCCAAACCTTATTTTTTCAGTTATTTTAGCATGATTGCCTTTACATATAATTACATATGTTCATTGGTGGTTTTGGATAGTACATGAAGTAAATTTTGTCTTTTAGTCCCAGTGACTTCATCATGGGGACTCCCTGTTGGGAATTCCATTTTAACTGTAGGGACTCAGTATGTTTATGCCTACTGGATTGTTTACCTGCTCTTGTAGGAAGTTGATCCAGTTTGGTTTGATGAAGGGCCTGATTCGCCGGCTTCAGAAGTATCCGGTTAAAGTTGTTCGAGATGAAAGGAGCCGCCCTCCCAGACTTTTTACCGGTTGCCATAGTTATGATGAGATCTGCTGCAAGACTGGCAAGTGCTGCGCTCATTTTCTTTGAAAAATAGTTAAGGGGACATTATCTAAACATACTGAAATGCAAATATTTCTTCATGCTTTCATGTTTACAGGAATGAGTTACAAGGAACTGGATGAACGCTTAGAAAATGATCCCAACATTATCATCTGCTGGAAGTGACATCATACGAAAGAGGAAGAATGAAGTTATGTTTAGAGACGTGCCTCCAGTTCAGGCAGTGGGCCAGACAACCTGTGGTTAGACTGTGCTATAACAGCGGAACTGCGATTGGAAATAGATGAGCAGATGTGCCCGAGGACAGAGGGGAAAGCCCCAAAAACTGATATACTCTGTGTCTCCAGAAGTTTGTAGACAACTGTTCATCCAACTTTTCTTCAGAAATCAACATTATTAAAACAGAGCTTGTCCCCCTTTGCTTCACACACATTTTCAGCTCTTCTGCGAGGGCTTTACACTAGATGATAGAACACGGCTGTGAGGATTTGATTGCATTCACGCAACAGAAGCATTAATGATGTCAGCTACTGAAGTTGGATGGTTAATTCTGGATCACAAATGCCACTATTGGATGGTGCTTCATCACACCAGTGAAAGCAGTTCCACTGCTTCACAGCCCAATGCTGGGCTTTATACAACTCTAGTCGACACTTGGCATTAGGTGTGGTGACCTCAGGCCCATGTGCGGGTTCTCTAGAGCATCCCATTCTACTGACAGTACTTTTCTATTATAAAGTGTGTGCGTCGCACTGTTTAAAGGCATTTATCAGCAATATGTGCACGCAAATTTATCTGAATTCACTAATTAGAAGGTGTTTCTAAGTACCTTTGGATATATAGTGCAGACAGATATATTCAGTTGTGATTTAAGCATGCTAACCTGTATATGATTGGCCACAAATCATATAAAAGTGTGCTGTGCTTGCTGGGTCATGACTTACTGAGAAGAGAGTACAATTACATCAGGCTGCTTGGCAAGATAATATGTGCCATGTTGCCTTATTGTAAACTGACCAAGTGGATGAATGTGATGTCTCAAATGTTTGAAGTAAAAAATAAACTTCTAATGTTTTTCTCTTACATTTGCTTCATAATGTATTTCTTTGTCTTTATTGTAACCAATTTAGGGTAGATCAAATACAGTTGTAACAGCAGGATAATCATAACATGTTAGAATTCATCTTTGCCTTATAAGCAAGTGCCATATTCATACTGCACATGCATAGTATCATCGTCTGTGGTAATGAAATCCAAATAAGTATTTCCACTCCCTACTGAAAAAACAGCACAGATCAGCATGAAGTCTGTGCTGGTCAAAGCTTGTCTATGGTCGTTTACGCTGCTCTGATTCTGGTTTAACTGGTCACCTAGCATGGTCATGCTGGTTGAACAGCATACCAGCATCCATTTTGCTGTTGACTAGGCTGTTTTACTAGCAGGGCTTACCCTTTTTAGGATTGTACAAGAAATAAAACATATAACTACTCAGGCTACACACTTAGAAAATATGGTTCTTTAAGGGTTCATTAGTAAAGCCAATAGTTCTATTTAAAACTTAGACCGATGATGAATGTGTTGTATGTGGTTCTGTATAGAACCTTTTCGAAAATGGTTCTATATAGCACTAAAAAGGGTTCTTCTGTTGTTACAACATTGACATCGTAACTATAACAAACCCTCTTTGATGCCATATAAGAACCATTTTCAGTAAGGTTCCATACAGAACCATATACAACACATTCTCCATAAATCTGAAGAACCATTTAAGCATGAAATGTTTCTATGAAGAACACATTCACGCCTCTACTGAAGAGCCACTGTCGAGCCTTCCATCTTTTTAAGCGTGTACCTTACTGCGCATGCGTGTGAGTAAATTTCCATAGCAACGTCAGTTTGTTTGCTAGCTGAAAGAAGCATTGAATTGTTTTGCGTCGCTGATACAAAAGTAGAACTAACCAAATTCATAGATTAGAAAGGTAAAAGTTGGTAACGCTAAACTTTTGTCTTCGTGAATCATCAGTCATGGATTCGGTGCTTTTACATGCAGAAGCTGAAGGTTACATCCAGAGTTTGGAAAAAATATCACTGCGGGAAATCGGGAGTCCTAAGTAAGTTCACTAATAACATTCCGTTAGCATGAATGGCTAACAGACGCTGAACTGTGTAAGCTGTGGTTCGCATATTCGTCTGCTTTTTCTTTCTACGCTTTGTTGTCTTGTGGGTTATTTTTTGCCAGGTGGTTTCGCCAACATGAGTATATTGAGAAACTCAACATGCAAGCTATTCTTAATGCCAGTGCTAATCAAGAGGAGTTCGTCAAAGACCTTTTTGTGTCACTTGGAAAGGTAGGCAACGTTAAACTTTAAATGAAGCTGTTCTGATGTGCTGTAGCTATATTAGGTTCAGTGTGTTCAATGATATTGTAATAAACTAGTTAAAGGGCTCATATCATGGAAAATTTCCATTGGTTGTCTAAATAAAGTAGTTTGGAGTAAAATGTAAAGTTTGTTAGCTAAGGTTTGAAAACGTGCCAGTCCATACAGTCCATACAAGGAAACTAGGCTGCAAAAACAGCCTGTTTTGAATTCATTGTTTCTGTGATGTCACCAACACATTTACATGCAGTACTGTGAAAAAAGTCTCAGGCTCTTTATGACATTATTTAAAACTATCTTTCTGGGAAATAAATGTGTTTGTGCTTGTAAAAGCAACATATGTCGTTATAATAAATGCAAAAAACGTGTACAGTAAAAAGTACAACCTACAGCTGTAGAAAAGTGCTCATGTATCTTCTATCACTCTTAAAGGCACAGTAACAAAACCAACCTGTTTAATTCTAAAGGATGAAGAGAGTTTGAAAAGTGACCATGTAAAAAATTAATGATGAGCCTTTTTGGTGTGTAAAACCACACAAATGTTGTGTGGAACTCAAGGGAAAAAATACAAGAAAAATGTCGGATATGGCCCTTCATTAAGAATGTATCTGAGCAAGTGATGAAATGTGAATGTGCTTTGTCTAGATACCCACACTGGTTCATGGAATGATACTTGTTGAAATTTGGAAACAGAAAGTGTTCCCTATTCTGTGCCAACTTCAGGACTTTAGCCCCAAGAGTACCTTCCCGCTGTACATGGTGGTACGTAGATATTCTCTAACTCTTTCTATATTGTTCTTACTATATTTCATGTACTAACTTACACCACACGTCCAAAAGCTCAAGATGCACGTTTTAATTAGTGAATTCAGCTTTAAAGTGCATCCATTGCTGAAACAGGTGTGCAACTCTGCATACATCGCTAGTATAATCTCTATAGAAGAGCACCGTCAATAGAATGGGATGCTCTGGAGTAGCCACACATTAGTTGGTTACCATGCCCAATGACAAGCATCTGCTGTAGAGGTATAAAACTCTCCACCTTTGAGAGCAGTGGAACTGCATTCTCTTGAGCTGTCAAGCTCTTTGGGATGAGTTAGAGAGGCATTTATGATCCAGAACTAAACTTCCAATATCAGTACATGTCCTCACTAATGCTCTTGTGGCTGAATGCAATCATATCCTCACAGCAATATTCCAACATATAGTGTAAAGTCTTCTCAGAAGAGTTGAGGCTGTTAGCGCAGCAAAAAGGGTCAGACTCCCTGTTTTGGAAGAAACATTGGATGAGCCAGTATTTACAAACCTTTGGATATATAGTGTATTTCAAGTTACATACCATGAACGACTTTCAGATTAAATCTGTCATTTCTTCAATGATCTCAGATTCACCATGAGGCTACAATCATAAATCTCCTGGAGACAATCATGTACCATAAGGTAGGCACATGTGCAGAGGGATTTATCCTTTTCCTGTTTGTTTTTCAAACTACCACAAATCTTCACTGAGCCAGAAGCACATTACTAAACTACGTTCCATTACTCTGAATAGATGAATGACTGTTTAGATGGGGGTAGGGAATACCAGACTAAATAGATAAGCTTTTAATAAAGCAATCAAGCTGCAAGCAAACAGTCGTTTTTATACAATTGCTAATTGTTTATTGATTAAATAATATTATTTGAGTTTGTTTATTTATTTATTTTTGAGGGTTCATCTATCCATAGATTCTCCATTACTGGCCTGCAATTTGATAACCACATATTTTGTTGTGTAATCTTGAGCTTGTAACTTAAATTTGGAGTCGACGTCATGCTCAGATTATTCAGAGGTCTTTTGGTGATGCTGCAGGAATCCTGTGAGGCAGCCGAAGAAGCTGTTTTGGACCTGGTGGATTACTGCCATCGTAAACTCACTCTGCTAGCGGGGCAGTGTGCCCGTGGAGAAAACCCCACTCACGACAGAGTCTCTCACTCAGAACTCTCAGATATGAACTCCATACAGGTGAGGGACCTGTAGTGATATCTTGTGGAGTAGAGATGTTTAGGGGATATCAAAACACTGTTAGCCTAAACATTAAACTTAACCTAATCTAATCCCAAGATGTTTTTAACCTTAAACATAAACAAACTTATTTGAATTATTGAAAATTATTTATTCAGTCATTTACTGTTTGTTTGTTTATTTACAGTACTTATACTGTGTTATAAAATTACAACACTTTACTGTATTTCTAAACACTTGAACACTTTATTTGTACAGTTTTTCCTACACCCATGTATTTGTAACATACAACTTATACATTTGTGAGTGTGAACCCACAGCTGTCTGAGAGTCCTCAGTTATGTAGGACAGCATGTAAAGATATGAGCTTCTGGTTGCAAATACTTGAACAATCAATCTATTTTTCACAACAGCATCGTACTATTTATCAATCATGCCATTACTTGAACATCACATTACAGCAGTTACTGCACCTATTCCAGTCATTAAGCCTACAAAGATGGCAGTAATTAAATACCTATTATTTATAAGATTTCACTCTGTGAAATGAGGTGTAGATTAAAAAATAAAAGCAAGTTTACTAATTAACAAAACTAATGAAACCACAAGGAATGTTCCAAAGTTCCTACCCCATCACTACAATATACAGAGACAGGCTGCTCAGGACTGCACAAAGTAGTGGTTACTTTTCCAATATGCTTTTCAAACCACAGCTAATTACTGCAAAATCCAATAATTTAACTTATTTGACAAGACCTGCTTCTCCTAAGCATAAATCTATGTAAGGAATACAGAAGATTACTGCAGTGCTTCCACTGTAAAGTTCTCTACAGTGAACCCAATTAGTGTTGAATAATCATTGTTCATTAGTATTTATAAGTACACAACTCCTGTACTGAATGAATGTAGAGATACCCTTTGTAAGATATTACATTAATGAAAGTAGAATACCTTTATTTATATTTATTTAAATGTACTTAAGTATCAAAAGTAAAACTTAAGTATGTTATTCAAGCTATTATTGTTATGATATATTATTTTGAGGAACAGTTTCAATTTATCAAAACAATATAACTATAATGGCAATATAACACACATTAAGAGCTACGCAGCTGCAGATGGTGCTTTTTATATACAAGTAGCATTCATCAAAAATGAATTATATTTGCATGTAACTAAGTATGGCCTAGTTACAGTTGCTAAGCTGATATTTTACTTTGAAATGTTGTTGAGTGAAAGTAAAAGTCTTAACAAATAAACATACTTGAATCAAGTACAGATACTTGTAAGAGCTGCTTAAGTTCAGTAACAAAGTACATGTACTTTGTTATTGTCCATCACTGATTAATAGATAACAGTCAGTAATAGATGCAGTAGTTGAATATGCATAGTAAGTAGTAACAAGTGCTCATTTACATGACACATAAATGACTATATATTGATAATTGTAAAGAAATGTGCACATTTAAGCCTCACTCCTATAATCTAAGAATAACCAGCTTACAATAGTTTGCTATGTAATTATTAAATAATAAGCTATAAAAATAAGCAATTCAAGTGTTAAAAACAATCAAAGTTAACCCTAACCTTCTACCACCCTGCATTAACACTGTACACATTTCAGAAATGTAACTGAAATGCTTTTTCACACTCCACAGCAACACTGTGCCTTTATGTGTTTATTGTTTCTCACAGGATCTACGCAACCAGAGTAGCATGTTAGAGTTTGAAATCTCCCTCAAGGCTTTGTCTGTGCTTCGCTATATTACTGATCATGTGGAGAGGTATGAGGGTCACATTCTGCTTTAAGGATGATACAGAACAACATAATGGAATTAGCAGTGATAGAAGGTATTTATTGGTGATGATGACTCTTATTGTTCTTTTTAACACAGTTTGAGTCTGAGCGTGCTCTCGAGGATGCTGAACACTCATAACTTGCCTTGTGTGCTGGTTCAGCTTGTGGAACAGTGTCCCTGGAGCCGCAAAAACAGAGGTTAGTAACACACATGGCAATATATCTGTTTCTGACATAGCATTAACAAGTAAGGGAGTACACTTTGTAGGCAACTTGCATATAAAATTTTTGTTTGCATTTGTTTGTGCATACTATATGCTCTGTATGGCCAAAAGTATGTGGACCATGGGCATTAAAATGGAGTTGGCAGCACTTTGTGGCTATAACTGCCTTCTTATAACTTCCTCAAGCTTTTGCAGTGTATCTATGGGAATTTGTGCTCATTCAGTCAAAAGAGTATTTGTGAGGTCAGGCACTGATGTTGGACAGTACGACCTGGCTCAAAGTCAACATTCCAGTTAATCCCAAAGGTGCTCAGTGGGGTTGAGGTCAGGCCTCTTTGCAGGCCAGTAGTGTTCCTCTACACCAAACTCGTCAATTCATGTCTTTATGAACCTTCATGCTGGAACAGGACTTTTACCACAAAGTTACAAGCATATAATTGTCTAAAATGTCTTTGTATGCTGTAGCATTAACATTACCCTTCACTGGAACTAAGGGGACTTGCCCAAATCCCAAAAAAAACAGACCATTTTCCATCCTCCACTAAACTTTACTGTTGACACTATACACTATGCTATACCATGATAGGTAGTGTTCTTCTGGCATCCGCCAAACCCAGAGTCATTCATCGGACTGCCTAATAGAAAAGTGATTCATCGCTCCAGAGGATGTTTCCAGTGCTCCAAAGTCCAGTAGTGGCATGCTTTATACCACTCCTGCCAATACATGGCATCGTACATAGTGATTTTAGGCTTGTTTGCTGCTGCTTGGCCATGAAAACCCATTTCATGAAGCTCCCAACGCACAGTTCTTGTGCTGATGTTGCTTCCAGAGGCAGCTTGGAATTTTGTTGTGAGTGAATCAAGATAAGGCAATTTTTATGCACCACGCACTTCAACACTTGGTGGCCCTGCTCAGTGCTGTTTGCATGGTCCACCACTTCAGGCTTGAGCTGTTGTTGCTTCTAGATGCCTCCATTTCACAGTAATAGCCCTTACAGTTGACTCCAGTAGATCTAGCAGGGCAGAAATTTGATATCCTATGACAGTCCCACCTTTAAAGTCACTCTCTCTTCAGCATGACCCATTCTACTGACGCGGCTTGCCTATGGAGATTGCATGGCTATGAGCTTGATTTTATACACGTTATCAATGGATGTGGCTGAAACACCTGAACTCAATAACTGGGAGGGGTGTCCACATACTTTTGACTGTATAGTGTGTGTAAAGTCTGTATTGAGATTTATTTGTATAGCCAACTTGACATACACAAATAATGCTTTAGAGACATCTTGTATGATACAGCAGTTTGCTCAGTAAAAACAGTGCACTTTAAACATCCATCCCTAAATATCAAAAATCCCTAAAAAATCAAAAATTTTAACTGAGCAAAATCGTTCTTTACTCTGTAAAAGCAGCGCACATGAAATCCACTTTCAAAACCTAAGGACTGTGTTTTGTCTCCCTCTGCAGGTAAGCTGGAGAAGTATGAAGAGGGGAAATGGAGAGAGATTCTTGCTGAAGACCGACTAAAGATGACCAAACTGGACGGCCAGGTGTGGATTTCTCTCCTCAACCTGCTGCTTAAACCAGACTGCCAGAGGAAATACGACTTCAACAACTTCAACAAAAACCAGCTCTTAAAGGTATAGCATCCCATAAGCATCCTTTGAAGCAGTTTTTCTCAAATACTAAAGCTCCAGTCTACTACACAATATTGTGTTCACCATACTGTAATCCACCAAATTACACCAAATGTGGTGCAGAGAAATTATAAATGGAAATTTCAGGTTTGGAGTTGAAAGCTATAATGCTGTAGGAGCCCAAGGGTCCTTCAGCTGTGTTTGTGGCCAATGATTGCTTATAACTTAAACACTAAAAGCCAGATGCAGTCTAGCCCCTAAAGCGATAATTCAGCAAAACCCAGCACATTTACATATAGGGGTGGGGGGAAAAATCTATTCTGAGATGCATCGCGATGCAGACATGGACGATGCTCAATCAATTCACAAATGTCAAAAAACTATTTTCTAAATTTTAATTGATAACATAATGTTGAGGGAACGCAAAAGGCGGAACTTGGAAGTGTGGAAGTGCAGCGTCTGGACAGTCTGTGGCATGCACACTACATTAAAAGCTAGGTCAGGGGTCGGCAACCCAAGTGTTAATAAGAGTCATTTTGTCCTTTCAACAAAGATCAAACCACCTTGGGACAACATTTTGAGTCCATTTTACCATCTTGGCTGTACATGTGTATAGGCTAAAAATATAATACAAACAAAAATGCAGACTTACTTAGCTCTGCTTTAAGCAATAGCTCAGCTGTAGTCGCTTTTCTTGCATCACCAGCAGGAAATTTTTCCATAAATGTAGAACATTCTCTTGTAAAATGTCTCTCAATGTTCTACTTTTTACAAGTCAGCTTCTTATTCACCAGCTTCTTGTTCGAATTCTCCTGTTCCACCTTAAATGGTGCCTGAGTTGCCAGAATGTAACTGCTGCACCATTTAAGGTGGAACGGGAGAATTCGAACAAGAAACTGACTTCAGCTTCGCATTTTTTTTAGTGTTTGACAGTTTGACAGATTAAATGATGTTCTACATCATTACATTAATTCCAGTGTTGAAGACCACTTATTGTTAAAACTGTGTTGATCAGCAGAGCTTTATTTTACTGCAAAGGAGGATTATTTTATTTTTGCCTAAAAATCCAATTCTGATGTGGAGCCACAACAGGGCAGTAAAAAGAGCCGCAGATTGCCGACCCGTGAGTATGGAAGCCCTTTGGCTTCTGTGAAGTTGAAGGGAAGAAGGACCTGGACGGGAGCCACACTATGTGCAAGTTGCGTCACACTAAACTAAAATATTTTGGAAACACAACAAACATGAGAAACCATATTACATGTTTGAGCTTACACCCAATTTGGAAAGGGCGAAGCGAATTACAAACTCTATTGCAACTTTTATTGCCAAGGATTTGCGTCCATTCTCAGTTATTGAGAACCAGGGTTTTCGTGCTATGTTGCACACTTTGGAGCCAGTTACAGCATCCATTCTTGAAGATATTTTACTGACACAGCGACCCCCCACTCTCTACAATGAGACCAAAACCGAAGTTATGGAATCACTGAAGAAAACAGTTAGGACAGCTGTAATGTGATGTGTGGACATCCATTGCCACAGGATCTTATGTCACCATAACTGCATTTTATCACAGATGAGTGGCAGCCAGTGCCTCATGTGCTCCAAACAAAAGCAGTGAATGAGAGCCTTCCAGTTGACTTGCACATCGCTTCCATTTGTTTTACTAGTAAAAGATATTGGAAGTAAATTCATTATGGACTAAGACTTTGCTTTAAAAGTACCAAGTTGTCACACAGTGAGAAGAAAATAAATCCTGTATAGATAAAAAGACGCGTCTAGATGCATTGATAAACGTTTTATAATTGCATCGCAGCCTTCTGAATCGTAATCAAATGGCATCGTGAGATGCGTAAAGATTACCACCACTATTTACATATAGGCTATACATTCATGCTGACGTTATAGGCAGTGTTTGAGCCTGTATTGCTTTTTGAATGAGACACAATACAGGGCAGCCAATGAGAACATGTATCAGTCTTAAAGGCACAGTAACAAAAAACCTTCTAGAGACTGAAATGGTCATGTAAAAACTGAATTCTGACTATTTTTGGTTCATAAAATCATACAAATGTTACAAATGGACTTCAGGAAAACATAAAAGAAAAAGTGGAATATGTGTTCTCTAAGTAATCTCAGTAATATGTATATGTATAATAAGTAAAGTATGACAGTAAGTAGTACATTTGTGTAAAGTTGATTTATCACCAAACTGTTGCTTTACTTTGCATGTGCATTACTTTGCTAAGACCTGGGCTTCCATGCTGTTTTTTTCTTCTTTTTTGCCATGTAAGCAATTTATGAGCTGAACATACATTTGATCTGTGGGACTGTGAGTCCAAGACAAATTTCACCAAGGGGACAATAAAGTATATTCAGTCAACCTATGGAGAAGACCTGTACAATCAAAATAGAAATCAACTTCCATATCTTTATCATGCTGATTAACATCTTTTTGTACTCATTCCAAAGATGTAATATGTTATCTAAATGGAGACAGTAATTGAGCCTCACTCTTGTGCTGTTTTTGCTCCATGTTTAGCTCTTGAAGCCTATAGCCTTGCCTAATCATCATGATCCTTCAGGATGTGGCCCCCACTTGTCATTCTCACTCCGTGCCAAGACATTGTCTTCAGAAACCTTATCTGATCTTCGTTTATGCTGATGAGAAAAACAATGTGCACCATGCTGCTGTTTCTTATTTTTAGAGGCGTTTCCCCTCTTTATCCTGTGCGCTTTTTTTCATATTATTTTTTCTTATTCTCTCACTGATTCCATCCTGTCTGTCTTTGGGCAGTATTGCACAGTACTGTATATTTAATACAAAAAATAAGAGTCACTCAGACTTGCTTAGGTATGTGTTTAAGCAATAGAACATGAGAGGGAGTGTGTTATTGCAAATAAAATCATTGCTGTGAGTGGCATAGATGATGTTATTTACAATAAGACACCTCTTCGAGTGCTTTGTTGCTTTTACACAACAGTTCTGCAAAATAAAAAAATAAAAAGAAAATTAAAGCAAAGCCCCAAACTTTCTATTTAATGTGCTTTAATAATAAGTTCCCTCCACCCCAAAAAGTAGTAGCCTCTTGCTGTACAGATAGAACTAAAAACTGTCACAATAAGAGGTTCAGCTAAGGTTTTTTAAAATGTGCTGGAATAACCTGAATGTTGTGTCGTTCCAGCCAGTCTGAAGAAAAGCTAGCTTAGGGAAAACAACATGTTCAGAATTTGATGTAGTCACACTCTTCAGAACCTGACCAAATAAGCTGCATCAAATATTATGTTATATATTTTCTGTTTTTATGTGCTAAAATAAAAACTTAGCTCCAGTGCAAAGTGCGTGGTAAGTTAGCAATGGGTGCTCTGTGGAATGATGCAGTTATTGTGAAAAAAATTACAGCGTGATAACAGCGCGAGTAGAACGCTTCTCAACCAATCAGGTTACTGTTCTATAATATCCTATGAAAAGCAATTATTGTCCTGTGCGTGTTGTCCTTTGGGTGCATGTCTACAGCTGTGTGGATTTTTGACGGAAGTTGTAATAGATCAGCTGCCGAATCTTGCTGGTCTTCAGCGTTTCCTCAGTCATCTAGCTGTAACAGAACCGGCACCACCAAAGAAAGAACTCATCCTTGAGCAGGTAAACTCGTACCACACATCCTACCACATGCTTATGCATATCACATGCTCAGCCACACCTACATAATATTCATCGAAAAATCCACTATTTTTTAAAATATTTTTTAAACTGTTTTGTTTCTGCTACAGTTATTGTAACACTGATAATCAAATGTTTTTTTGGCAGAATAAGTGTAATTAATCCAATACTTACATTTAGCTTCCAGAAATTTGGAATGAAATTATCGCAGAGAATACTGGGAAGTGGAAGGCCTCAGCCAAGCACCAAGTGCAAAAGGTGTTTAATCCATCTGAAAGTGAACTAAGAAAACAGGCAAATAGGTGAGATTCAAATTCAGAAATCTCCTTCAAATTTGATTTTAGATAGAGTGTAAGAATTGTGCTGATATATTTATGAAACCATTTTTTTGGTGAAGGCCTTGAAGGAATGTGCACGTTTTCCTGAGTGAGATTAGGTCAGTAGGATGAGCTGTATTTGTGTGTATGTGTCTGCTCCTCAGGTTGGCTGAGACATATAATCTTGATGTGATGGAGAGTCTCATTCTGGATAAGCCGAAGTGTGGCACTTGTGGGGCGGAGGGGGTTAAGCGCTGCTCCCGCTGCCAGGGGGAGTGGTACTGCAACAGGTGCCCTACATCAGCCTTACATACTCTAAAACATTAAGGACATTCTGTTATGTATTTATGTTTATTGTAGATTTTTCATTTTCCATTCTTATTTGTTTTGGGTATAGTTTAGCATATCTTACTGTAAATAACATTTGTGGCATTAATCACGACTCAGCATCATGAATAATGAGCAACACCACATCTTAAAGGAATACTCCTGCATTTTTCAACCTAACCCCGATCTGCTGCATTTGTTTTATTCCGATTACCACAGAGAATTTCAAAATTTCAAAATGTTTTCATGTACTTAGAAACGAACAGAAAACTCATTAAAAGGCCATCCTACATTTTTCTTATATTTTATTTTCCCCCTGAGGTCCACTTTATAATGTTTGTGTGGGTTTATGCATCAAAAATAGTCATAATTTATTTGTACAAGACTATTCTCCAACCTCTCTTTATCTGTTAGAATTAAACAGGCTTTTTTGTTGCTGTGCCTCTAAGACTGATGCATGTAAATTAGTATTTAAATTACATGCATTGTATTGTGCCTTGTTCAAAAAGCAGCGTGAAGAGGCAGGGCTAAACTGCTATAGGTTGAATGAGCAGATACGTAGAACTGTGCAAAAGTTTTAGGCAACTGAGAAAATTTAATTTAAAAAGCAATTTATCTGGTCAATATAAGTTTATTTGCTTAGAACACTAATATTATAATAAATACAAATAACATTACTACAATAAGTAGTCATTTTATGTCTGTCAGTGTTTTTGTTTAACCATTTCCGAATTACAAACACATTTATTTCCCAGATAAGTGGTTTTCAATTATGTGCTTAGGTGCCTAAGACTTCTGTGCAGTGCAGTATATAAATGTGTTGGTTTTTGTGACATCACAAAAACGGTACATTTAAAATGGTCTGTTTTCGCAGTTTAGTTTCGTATATGGATGGTATAAGTTGGGGAGTGATGGTTAAATTTTCAAAACATACCAATGTTTACATATTATGTCAGATTCCTTTGTTTCAAAAGTTAGCAAAATTCAGTTCCATGATATTAAATCACTGGGAAGTTGCTGAATTCTGTGAACAAACACTATAAGACTATATAAGGTGAACTAGAACCATTACACTCAAAGTTCTTCCCTCTGGAAAACTAGTTTAATCTCTTTCCATCTCTGGAAGAACAACTTATATGGCTATTATATACATGAAGTTAAACTGCTTTAATTTTTATATACATTTGACTGATGAATAAAAAAATATGTGTTTTGCTTAAACGTTGACTGATGGAATTCAGCAGCTTTCCACTGGCTTCTATTATAAGTGTGTTTTGAGTCAGTGGATTTTTTGTTCCTTTTTAAGTACCGGGAAATGTGTCAAAATTATTGCCTGTGGTTATGGACCATATGCTGCAGCTGTGGCAGATAGATATTTGATTGAAAAATGCTGAAGTAGCCAACTGTAGTGAACTGAAAAACAGCCACAACTTGCCAATTTCTACCTCAGTCTTCCAGGCTTTGATTAGTTATAAATTAGTTATACACTGTAATAAACATTATATAATACATTTGTTTCATTGTAGGGAGTGTCAGGTGAAGCACTGGCCCAAGCACAAACTTGCATGCCAGCTGATGGCAGAAGCCACCGAGAAACTACAAAAGGAGCTCAACATCAAGACCTGAGAGTTTACTTGGAAGAAAGAGACGGAGACTTCAGATGCAGAGTCAGAGAGAAAGGCAGAGGGACTGAATGACTGTAAACTCCATTATCTCACTGAGTTTTATAGCATGGGTTGCTATGGTTATGGTGGTAATGTTGAGAACTGAGGAAGAGGAGGAGCTACTTTTTGCTCTAGTTCGCTGAGGAAACTGTTTGAGACTAGTAAACAGTCTTGAAAATAAAAAGAAGAACAACAAAAAATGACATCTTTTATTGGACACAGGGTACTGTTGCCACTTTTGGATAATTGTGTAACAATTTTCATAGTTTTGAAAGCATTCAATGCAGCATGTATGAGCCTACTGAGCACATTGCTTGAGTTTGACCAAAGGTGTTTTAAAGGGGAATTCCACCAACTTTTCAACGTTTCTCATCATTAAGACGTACACAAAGTCATTCATAGTGGTTTGATGTGAAATGCTACGTTGTAGAGAAGCAGAATCTGAATTGTACAAAACTGTAAAAGTGATGCAACTCAGTAGCCAGTAAATTACCATACAGACACTTTTAATTTTACCAGACCTATCAATATATTATGTTCAAGAGATGCTTTTCTCTAGCCTTTATTGCGCTTGGTTCAATTTGCTAGGGACTCTTCTTGTGGAGGGCGGGGTTAGGAACTGTGGCCCACTGTGTGCGCCTGTGTGAGAAAGTCATAGAGCAAACTCTTAATAGAAAATTCCACATGGCCGACAACAGCTGGAGAATAAAGTACCATGACTTGTGCAAAGCTGTGTCTCTTTTAATATGGTGAATGCTACAATATTAATTAAAAAAATAGCTTACAATGAACATATTTATTCACCACCTTTGCACTGTACATGCACAAAATATGCATTTTTAAAAATGCAAATACATATTTTACAGTCATTTTAACTTTACTTATAATTTGCCCAAACATGGCTAAACATATCTCGCAATAACTGTTGACAATAAACAATTTTTGTGAACAACTCAGTGTTGCAATCAAAATACAGTAATGTGCTGTTTTATGACAGAAAATATGTTGAATTGATTTCACAGTAAAATGATGGAAAATGGAAACAATATTTTGTTGTTAAACAATGAAATATGGGCAATAATTAACAGCGTATCGAAAGAAACTATTTGATTTGTTTGTTTTGTGTTTTTTTTTTGTTTGTTTGTTTGTTTTTTAGCGCTATTTTACCTTTATCAGCACTGTATAGAACATTAGAAGGCATGAGTAGCTTCAATGGTAATTTTGGACAGCAACTATTGCTGTATTTGTGTTGTAAACATTGACCCCTGCTTCCTTTCACCACCGCTAAAGAAATCAGAGTTTGTGAGTTTATCTACAATTAATG
>JAILXH010234259.1:1542-11653 GCA_023558415.1 Piaractus mesopotamicus | reverse complement strand
CACACACACACACACACACACACAGACATCTGTCTGCTGTTCTGAATATTCAGTACTGTACAAAAAATCAGACCACCTTTCATTTCTTTACTTTCCACTCAAAACAGACACTAAGAGTAGCCTAGTTTTTCATTTTTCAGGAGATATCGTTGAAGAGATTACATGTAAGGTAATCCACCTGCATGAAGAAGGGAAAAGTCACAGGACAGTAAGTGGAAACAACTGGAGTTGAAAAAAAATAATAAAAGATATAAAGAAAATGCAATACCTGGAAAATCACACCCATCATAGCACAGATATTAACATTATTGAATGTGTTTGGTGTAACTTGGATTTTGAGAACCAGAAAATGCAACCAACTTTTAGGACTGAACTTTGGGGGTGTTGAAAATATGCCTGCCGATTTCTTAAAAAAACTGAAAGCGAGTCTTCTGAAAAGAATGGAAGCTGTAATAAGGCAAAGAGTGGACACATTCAGTACTGAAAAATTTTATATCAGTTGCAGAGGCTTTTGTGAATTTATTTTTTATTAAGTATATCATCGCTGTCCAATTAAAAACATGCATCTCCATTTTTTTGAGATTTTTACTTTTCTGCATCATTTGAGTTCAGCAGCTGTCCTTTACATTGTTTGAAATTTTATGATGATTGGACCAATAGAAATGCTCCAAAATGACTTAAAATGAAATCTCCTTCCATTAACTTACATAAGAAGTAAAGAATGTTTTTGCCCTCTCCTGTGAAGTTACTTTTTTGGTGATACTTGTTTTTCTTTAAACAGCGACAATATGTTTTTTCTGCTTTTTTCTTGATGCTGAAAAATGAGTAACTTGTACTTAATAGCTGTTATAGCTGGAAATAAAAAAGGCAGGGTGGTCTTAGTCTTTTGTACAGTGCTATGCACAACCAGAAGTAGTCTAACCTGCATTTCAAAATTTCTAATGTCATCTCTTACTCACCACAGCATGTAATGTATAATATACTATCATTCTCACTAAAGTAAAGTCTCTTCACAGGGACAGAGAAGCAGCAAGTGACAATCTGAAACCTGCCAAATGCTGCCCAGAGCCACTGTGCCTCATATCATCTCATCACTTCCTCTTCCTCTCGTATGCCGATGACCCTGTGAATCGCCCCATGAGTGACCTTGCCAGTTTGGTCCTTATGTTATTGGCTGTGATTTCTCAGGGCAAGAAACCAGGCCTAGGAACCAGCGTTCTCCAGCCACACAAACCACCCAGCCTGGATGGTCCAATCAGACTGTACCACAATGGCTGATCATCCAATCATAGTATCTGAAAAGAGAGTCCTTTCAGGTGTGCAAATGAGAGAGGATTGTGATTTGCAGACTAAGCTCTTGAACTAATACATGCTGTCTGTATTCTCCAGCATATCACAATAAGAAAGAAATACAGTGTTGAATGTCAGATTTCTGATTGTCATTAAATTAATATGGGCTTTATGCACTTGAGAGTTAAGAATATGTTTTTTTAAGCAGATTATTGGCTGCTAAGATTTGCTGGTCTTTAAATAACCATTTCTACAATTAGTTGCATATAGCCTGTAATCTTGAAAATCTTTGTACTGTACATAGTGCGTAGACCTTAGAGTATTGGCAAAGCCTGCATGACGAACACAACCTGTGATGACTATGCATTTATGATTTGATTGACATTTGTCAAAATGTAAGTGTCATAAAATACCATTTTAATGATGTATAAAATACGCTGTTAAAATGGGACGCTAGAAACTCTAACGAAATAAGCACAATTTACATCAAGCTGCAGCCTGTATTCGGTATGCTGTGCTGAATTACCAAATACGACTCAGATTCCAGTAAAACACTATTCACCATATGTGTCTGGTTTTTTTTTTTTTATTGTTTCTTTTACCCTTGCCTGTTTTCTTCAACATGCACTGAAATCCTGTTTTTAGACCACTTTAGCTACAGTAAACAGAATGATTTGCAGCTTTGTATTCTCAGTAGATTCAGAAGAGTTCAGCATTATTCAGTAAGATTGCCACACTGATTGATTGGCATGGGACTGTATCTGTTGTTGATGCTGAAACTTGATGTAGCAAGAATGAGGTGTAGCTCAGGGGTCAGATGTTCTGACCAAAAACCAAAAACAGCTGAAAAAAGAGGCTGAAAAGTACATGTGCACTTGAGCAAGGCACATTTGAATTGAATTATTGAAAAAAGAAACTAAATTAATAATAAACAGCCAGCCTCTTTTCTTAAACAATTTAAACAGCATAGGTGTAGGGACTGTTGTATGAGAAAGAGACTGTTTTGTTTTTTTGTTTGTTTGTTTTTTTTTAAGTAAACCCCAGAACCCCCTAGCATTAAAGGCCCAGCACAGCATTTTTCCATCTTACTAAAAATGTATTATCAAACAGTCTGTATCTTCATACTTATGATTCAGCACAACATTTGTGCATATAATTCCAAATAAGGAAATGAAAGCAAAATTTTTGGGGGTGAAGTGTCACCCAGTACAAGAGTTTGTAATGAGCATTTTACTGCAGACTCACTTAAAAACTGGGATCAGTACAACTCAGAATTTGCTGCTTTTCCCAGCACTTAACACCACTGTGGGAAATATGTATGAGGATACATTTTGTTTTTTTCATGGCTCATTTAGCTCCATACAGAAGAACCATAACCAGCCAGTGTGTCGACAACAAGCAAGCATGTAGCACATATTCAGATACTTTTGAGTCATAGATTTACAGCCTACAGGCGAAATGCAAAACTTTCAGTTATCAAAAAGAAAGTTGCAAAATACAACCACGTTGATTGCACATACTATGTTTACAGATTATAGCTTACATATTAAAAATCTCGCTATTTTCCAAATCAATCATACACCCTTGCGTAGAATCATGTCAGCCATTTCTGTCTACTGTGGCAAAAGAGCCACATTTGAAGTTTTTTCAGTCTAGACTGGCACACTCTTCTTATAGAGGAAAAGTATGCTGCATATCTAAAAACAGTCGTAGCAGCAATAGTTTTGCTGAGCTATTTCTCAATGGGCCTGTATCATGGGAAACCAAATTTACCTCACTTTTCTGAAATAAAAGAGTTTTATGTCATTTGTAAAACTTTTCAAAAGTTATTATACAGTCTATACAGTTCACATATAGAAACAAACAGGGGGGCCTTAACCTGATCTGGGGCCCTAAGGTTAGTTAAAATCCATAAAATCAGTATAACTCAACATGACATAACTGAGTTCCTGCCTGACCGATGTGTACAAATTACACCAGATTTAGTAAACACAAAGAGTCACTTGGCTGACGGTCAGCAGAACCAATGCCTCATATAACTGAATGAAACAGAGCATTCTTTGTTTTAATGAAGGTGTACACACCACCGCCACCAGTCAGCGATTTCCAGCATTGCCATTCATCATTTCTCCATTACTGCACCGACTTAAACCCAGAACCAGACTGGTATCTGGTTTTAACTTTCCAGTCAAATGCATCCAAAACAGTCACCAATCTGCATCTATTCTGATGTTTTGAATGAACACAACCCATAAACACTGTATGTGTGTAAATGATTAGAGGGGAGATAAATAAATCTCATTACAAAAAGGTCAATCAGAGGCCCTAAAGTACTTGGGCCCCCTCGGCTTCAGACCAAGTATGTCTGTGCATTAAATCTGTTTACATTATGTCACGAAAGCTGATGCATTTATGTATATCTGCCCATTCACACTTCAGTAGTTTAGCCCCACCCTATAACGCTGAAGTTATAAGGAGTGACTCTCCTGCTTTTTGAATGCACAATACAGGGCAGCCAATAACAACAGAGAACATATATATCAGTCATTTACACATATCAGTCTTAAAAAGTAACAAAACAGTTGGAAAACAGCCATGTAAAGATGAATTATGAACGATTTTAGGACATAAACTCACACAAAAGTACACTTTAAGGAGAAAAATTAAATATGAAAAATGTAGTATATGGGCCCTTTAAATATAATGGCGCAAGCTAATCCTGACTTGGTCCTTTGTGTCCGCTGTTACAGCTTCTAGGAACATTGCTCATTACAGAATGACCCCCTCAGACAATCTCTGTCTCACCCATTTAAATCCTCAATACTGCCAGTAAAAACTGCACAGAAGCTTATCTCTGTTTTTATAGTACTTTACATTGTTTATGTGTGTTAGTGTTCAACACAGGGCTCTTACAATAGCAGACAATGTAGACAGTTTTACGAGCCATTTACTCGAGTCGATGTTTATTACGGCACGGCAAATATTACTGTTCAGTTATTATCGCAACACTAATACATATTTCTCTGCTCAGTAAATCCTTCAATTTAAAAAAAAGTTAAATCATGTACTTTAATTTCATTAATTTCTCAATAATGAAAGATTCCCAATGAACCTTTGCAGCTACAGAGAAGAAACCAGGAGGTAAAATGAAGAACATAAATGAAGTAAAACCTCTGTTGCTTGTGTATGACAGTCCCTTATTGTGGTGCTCAGTGATGGGCACAAGTGAGCCGTTTTAGCTGAAGAATAAACTATGTAATACACTAAAGTCAAATGCTTATAGAACATGAACAGCCTAATCAAGACAGATGGAAAATCTAACATTGTTTTAGACTAAATCTCCAACATGTGGATGACCATGTGGCCAGTACAGTACAATAAATGTCTGTACCATTCAAGTCAAGTCATTTTTGCTCAGTACAGACTTTAGATATTTACAGGGATTATGTTATTGTCTATTCAAATCCAAACTATTCATTGAGATAGTAATAAGCTAAATATTTACAAAATCATCATTTGTAGGGTATTTTCTATTGGGAGATGTCTGTCCTAAATTTCAACTTGTGAAAATCTTGTCACCTTTTTTGTATTTTTAAGGTCTTTTTGATTTTTTTTTAAAGTGACATCAAAAGATTTAGATTTGTTATGAGATTATTTTTTAGATCATAAAAACTATAATTTATTTTAAAAATGATCTAAAAATTCAGTATGTAACATTTAGAACTGTCACTATGAAACACATTTTCTACACTTGTGTTTCAATGAAGAAAATGTGGATTTTATGCACAACTGTTCAAAACTATGTTCACTAGTCATGTACTGGTTAGCGTTTTTGAGTTGTGCTAAAATACCACTACCGAAACGTTTGGTCTTGGTAGTGACAGAATGGAATGTTCAATCATTTGTTTTAATAAAATAAACATAAAAAACTATAGGCTCACTCAAAGAAAAAGAATTTCAATCTAAAGTCCAAGCCAGTTTAAACTCTGAAATGGGTTTTGAAGCCTGACTACAGAAAAGCTATAGAGAAGATGTTTTAGGTGGATGATCTGAGTCACGTGTCCTTTAGAAAATGAGGCTAAAAGTTGAAGAGAACATAATGCTGTGCTTTGATGGTGGATTTTGGCCATTGTCATAATTCAGAAATGAAAAATGTAAACAAGGACCAGCAAGGAGCATAAACAGCAGAGTGAATCTTTGCTCCAGTCCAGCTGATCTTTTCCTTTGGGTCGGATACTTTCAGATTGCTGCTCTTATCCTGTTTACTTTAGACTATTTGAGTCAGTGCAGAGTTGAACGTGGCTGGTTCTGTCCAGAGGTGGGCGGTTTGGCTCAAACTCTGATTCACCAACCCCGTTAGACATGTCTGGATTACGTTAAGCAATTAATGAGAGCTTTATCATGTGCCCCAGCTGAAAATGCTACTATGTCTGTTCTGAAAGATGTGAACTATGAAAGTTCACAAACGTGCACATTTGTCTTTGTGGACACAAGGGTCATGACACACCTCTGTGTTAGAAATAGGGCATGTGACTAATGGCTCCACCTCCAGAGGTGCTGTGATTGTGAAGTCCACTCAGTCCACTCAGCTCACACCGATTCACACAAGTACATCTGCACACACACGACCTCACCCTCCGAGTCCAGCTGTAATCATTAACTCGGGCGCTTTTGGAGGGAGAAAGAGAGGCGCTGGTGTCTTTGATCAAACCAAATCTACAGCGAAACTGTAGACAGATGACCAGGCAGAAGAGGTGCTTGTTTCTTATGGAGGCTTTGTGAGCTGGAGCGGCTGAGTGGGAGGTTTTGGACTGGACAGGTAGGGGAAGGCCATTTTGAATTTAACAAGGGAGAAACTGACATAAAAACACACCTTAGCTAAAGGCTTTGCTTTTTATTCTTTGAAATAATCATACATGGGTTTCATGATTCATGGCGCCGACATCGTAGTGTTCCTGGAAAGATAAGGCTGGCTATCTCGACTAAAGTCAACAGGGTGGATTGGAGCAGAGAGGCTGAGAGCAAGAAGGCATGGGCGAGCAGGAGGGAGAGAAAGACTGGCGGAAGCTGGAGTCACACTTTGAGGTGAAGGTTATCCTCACAGTGCTCTACAGCCTCATCCTGATCCTGGGCATCGTGGGAAACAGCATCACCATCCATGTGACACAGGTGCTGCAGAGAAATGGATACTTGCAAAAGAACGTGACAGATCACATGGTGAGCCTGGCCTGCTCTGACATGTTGGTGCTGTTGATTGGCATGCCAGTGGAGCTCTATAGTGCAATCTGGTTCCCCTTCAGTTCTGCTTCAGGGAATATTTCCTGCAAGATCTATAACTTCCTATTTGAGGCATGCAGTTATGCCACCATCCTGAACGTGGTCACGCTGAGCTTTGAGCGCTACATGGCCATCTGCCACCCATTTCGCTACAAATCTCTGGCAAGGGCCAGGACTGTACACCTAATTATCGCTGCATGGCTCACTTCCGTCCTCGTGGCTGTGCCCCTGCTGGTTGCCACGGGAACAGAGGGTCACGTGCTGGAAGTTGGAGGAGCCCCAGCCCAGAACCTGACCTTCTGCACCAGCCTGAGACAGCACTGGGGCATTTACCGTGCCAGCATCTTCACCGCCTTCATACTCTACCTGTTGGTGCTAGGCGCTGTGGCCTTCATGTGCAAGCGTATGATTGTCGTCCTCAAGGCCCCCATGGCCACCGTGGGTACTTCAGCCCCTAGAGCTGAACTCAGAGTGCCCAAACACGAGAGTGCCAGGCTCAAAACGTCCCGCAAGCAGACCATCGTATTCCTAGGTAATGACACCACATATGGGCAAATGCTAGAAGGCTGTGTAGAACTGAATTGCTTTGCTTTTTGACATTTTCATACTCACCAAAAATGAGAGGAGCATCCAGACTAGTTTAATTTTGGTTTATCAGTGGCAGCATCTGGGCAGCTTTGCTGTTGATGTCTCTTGTCTAAACTTTAGCACTTTATTTTAGACCTTAGAGCCTAACAGTAGAGGCTTACAAACGTCACAAGAAAAGATAGAAGACTTTATGTGAAATATGTAAAAAAAAAAACAAAAAAAAAAACAGATTTTACGTGAGAAATTAAAAAAAAAAAAAATTACTAGCTTGGTTACCACTCATATTAATGGAGGTTACATATTGTAATTGATAATGGTCTAAATCAGCAGTTTAACTAGTTAAATTTTATGTGTAAAATGTTATGTATTAAAAAAAAGAACACTGTAATGACACTGTAATGACTCACCAGGATGGGGTGGTTTGTAACACTTTTTTCTGTTTAATATGGGGAATGGGAGACACAGAGGCTAGAAAACACATTTCAGTCTAAAACAAAAACAATTCAAAACAGGATTTTTCTGCATCTTAGTTCCCACATACTTTCTGTATGGACTAGACAGTGACTGGTATATTTTGAAACTTTGTTTGACACTCACTCACGTTTAGCAGGCTGAAGATTCCCCACAATAGAACTATTAGCACTCAAGTTGCTTTTTGTTCTTCATAAGAATGGTGCACCACATCAATGACAGTGCGTCCATGTTGACAAACCATCTGGTAAACTGGTTTCTTTTTACAACCTAACTTCACATTATTCACGTATTCTTTGCTACATTTTTTAACTAAAAATATATTAAACAAGTTTGCAAGTTTGCATTTTCAACCCGCACTACATAAAACTCACTGTATCTTTAATATGTCTCCACTGTGTACAGGCCTGCACTGTATCTTAAATACGCCTGTGCTCATTATCTCAGGCTACGGCAAAGTGAGGAATGTGTCCTGTATACAGATGTGCACACAGAGCCTATCATGACGTTGGTTGTTTGAGATAAAGTGAGGCTCCTGTGATGTTGCTGATGATGTGTTTTCACTTGTGCATTTCTAAAGGAGTGCTGTCACAGACATGGTTAAAAGCTAAACTGATCACAGCAGATGAAACTATTCGCTTTAGACATGTTTCTTTTATTCACAGAATAATGTAGAGCCTCTAAAGTTCAGTTTTAGAAGTTGGTTGCAAGTTGGTTTCTGCTCCTCACAATCTAAATAATTACAATTACAGATGTCAACTCATCAGTCCAAAAAAACTTACTCCACATCTCAAATGCCTAGTTTTGATGTTGTAGTCCAAGTTTTCTTTTTTTGTCTATTTTCTTTACAATAGACAAATTTTCTTTCTATAACATGTTGATTTTAAGTGGAAAGATGGAAGATTTAAAGGGTCTCTAGAGTGCACAAAAGCAAAGAGTGGACAAATTAAATACTAACACATTTGATTTTAATATGTTCTCTGATTTTTTTCCTGATGCTGAGAAATGACTATACTTAATGTTCGTTACGACTGGAAATTAAATGAAGGATGGTCTCTGACTTTTACATAGTACTGCATACCGATCTGCCATAACATTACAACACTCATTGTCCATTTTATCAGTTCCGCTTACCATGTAGCTGCAATTTGTAGTTCTACAATTAAAGACTGTAGTCCATCTGTTTCTCTGCATACTTTGTTAGCCCCCTTTTACTCTGTTCATCAACGGTCAGGACCCCCACAGGACCGCCATAAAGCAGGTATTATTTGAGTGGTGGATCATTTTCAGCACTGCAGTATGAGTAGATCAGACACAGCAGTGCTAAACACCTCAGTGTCACTGCTGGACTGATATCTACCATCCAAAAGTATCCAGCCTGCAGCATCCTGTAGGCAGTGTCCTGTGACCACTGATGAAGTGGATGACCAAAACAAACTGTGCAGCAACAGATGAGCTACTGTCTCTGACTTTACATCTACAAGGTAGACCAACAAAGTAGGAGTGTCGTACCAGCACAACACACTAACACACCACCACCACGTCAGTGTTACTGCAGTGCTGAGACTGATCCACCACCCAAATAGTACCTGCTCTGTAGTGGTCCTGTGGGGGTCATGACCACTGAAGAACAGGGGAAATAGGGGCTAACAAAGTATGCAGAGAAACAGATGGACTACAGTCTGTAAGTGTAGAACTACAAAGTGCTCCTATATGATAAATGGAGCTGATCAAATGAGGTTTTAATGTTACGGATGATCGGTGTATGTCTGTGTCTATATGCATATTTACATGTGTATTCATGTGTTTGTGGGAATTTACCTGCATTCATTTATGTGTGTTATGTGTGTTTACATGTAGTGCTGATTGTGTGTGCACTCTTGGTGTGCTGGATGCCAAACCAGGTCCGGCGTCTAATGACCGCAGCGTTGTCCAAGTCAGCGTGGACTAAGAGTTATTTGGAGGCCTATGCAGTGCTGCAGCTAGTGGCAGACATCTTCTTCTACCTGAGCTCTGTGCTGAACCCACTGCTGTACAACCTGTCCTCACACCAGTTCCGCACGGCCTTCCTGCAGACGCTGCGCTGCCGCCTGTCCATTCAGCACGTCAACAAGAGGACGCTGGAAAGCAGTAAAGTCTCAAATGCTTCCACTCACTTACTGCGACCCCTGCTGCGCAAATCCCTGCGCCGTAACACACCGGACAGCAGCAGGGACACTGACTCCCCAATACCAAGCGGGCAGAGCAGTCCTGCAGTCCAAAGCCTTACCATAACTACATCAGAAACAGAAACGTGAAGGACATGGTCAGTGGTCATAGCTCCAACTCAAACCAAACAAACACAACAAATCATATGAGCCTTATTGAATTGTGGCATCCATTTCCTTTTCAGTCATATAGAGCAGAGTCAGCCCATTAGCCTTTTCCTCTAAAAAAAAATGCAGTTAATACTGTTATATTTTCCGTCAAACAAGACTTTGGAGGA
>JAILXH010234201.1:0-22271 GCA_023558415.1 Piaractus mesopotamicus | reverse complement strand
ATATATATATATATATATATATGTATACAGACACACATATATACATACATACAACACGCAAATTCTCATAGAAAGAAACAGTCCGATGGCCGCAGCTGTTGAGCCCAGCAAAACACCAAAAAGAACTGTTCTGTGGTTTAATTCCTGCTTGTGTTTTCTAGGAATAAAAGGCGTTTTCTAAAGTTACTTCACAGTGAGCCTGATCACCATGACTGCCGTGTTATTTCAGCAGAAAATAATGACGGAACTGCACAGGTGGGAGAGGGACAAAACATTTTGGTCGTGGGTGAGAACAGGACAAATGATTCCGATTTTCCGTGGGAGCAGGCAGGAGTGGGATGAAATCTTGTAAGAGCGGGCGGGAGCAGGAGGTGGTTACTAAGCTGTTCCTAGGCCATAGCTATGCTGTCGTAAGTGGTTGCTATGGTATTGCTACTTTGTTGTTATGATATCCCAGGTGGTTGCTAAGGTATTGCTAGGTCATTGCTATACTGTCCATAGCATTTGCTGATATTATATTATATGGACAAAAGTTTTGGGACACATTACACCTACAGGAGCTTTTATGACATCCCATTCTAAATCCATAGGCATTAATATGGAGTTGGTCACCTGTTAAACAGCTTCCACTCTTCTGGGAAGCTTTCTACAAGATTTTGTAGTGTGTTTGAGTGTGTCTGTGGGAGTTTTTACCCATTCATCCAGAAGATCATTTGTGATTTTAGACACTGATGTTAGACGACAGAGCCCGGCTCACAATCTCCGTTCTAGTTCATCTCAAAGGTGTTGGATGGGGTTGAGGTCAGGACTCTGTGCTGGCCCGTCAAGTTCTTCCACACCAAACTCACCCAGCCAGGCCTTTAAGGATCTTGCTTTGTGCACTGGGGCTCAGTTATGCTGGAACAGAGAAGGGCCCTCCCCAAACTGTTCCCACAAACTTTATAGTTGGCACACTGCAGTCAGGCAGATAATGTTCTCCTGGCATTCACCAAACCCAGACTCGTCCATTAGGCTGCCAGATAGAGAAGCGTGATTTGTCACTCCACAGAATACGTTTCCACTGCTCCAGAGTCCAGTGGCGGCGTGTTTTACACCACTCCATTGACCGTTGGCATTGTGCATATTGATCTTAGGATTGTGTGAAGTTGGCCATAGAAACCCATTATGTGAAGCTCCTAACACGCAGTTCTTTTGCTGATGTTGCTTCCAGAGGCAATTTGGAACTCTTTAGTGAGTGATTCAACAGAGGATATAGACACTCACCGGCCCCACTCTGTGAGTTTGCATGGTCTACCGCTTCATGGCTGAGCTGTTGTTGATCCTAGATGCTTTCATTTCACAGCAATAACACTTACAGTTGACCGGGGCAGATCTAGCAGCACAGAAACTTCACAAACAGACTTGTGGCAGAGGTGGCATCCTATAACAGTGACATGTTTAAAGTCACTGAGCTCATCAGTGCGACACCCGTTCTACTGCCAGCGTTTGCCTGTCGAGACTGCAATGCTATATGCTTCATGAGCTGTCCTAGTACTTTTGTCCAAAAAGCACAAGCAACCTATTCAAGTATAGACTCTACAACCCGGCAAGGTTTCTTGGTTCTGGCTCAAAGGCTGTAGGAGACGTTGCAAATATTTGACTGTACAGTAATTGTAACAAACTTAACAAACAGTAAGTTCTTTTTCAAGCAAACTTAAAAAAATCGAATAGTCTATGACAGAAAGTCTGACCGTTGTGATAGCAATTGCACTTTAGAAGCACTGGAGTTATTGCCAGTCTGAAACATTATAGAATGCTGAGAAGAGACAAACAGAATTTGCAAATGGGACATAGAGCAAAACGGGGCATAGAACATCGGCCACTTACAGCAGAAAGTGACCTTATTGTTGCAGCATAAACAGATTATTTCTGTCTCTCTCACACACTTATTCCAGCGTTTGTCCTTGCAAACTTCACATCAGTGGCAAACCTTAACTATTAGAACTAGGCCTTCGGTTTGGGCCATAAATATCAAATGTCAAAACTTGGAAGAAAAGCACCTTTACAATAACGCTAATTTGTGCTAGCCCCCTATGGGATTCGAGGAGTATGTTAGCTCTAAGCTAACAGTGATGTGGACATTTGAAAGACACACCATGTTTTATTTGAAGCTCCACTGCACATTGTAGTTCTACAATTACAGACTGTAGTCCATCTTTTTCTCTGCATGCTTTGTTATCCTGTTCTTTAATAGTCATTGCCCCCACAGGACCGCCACAGAGCAGGTATTATTTGGGTTCTGAATTATTCTAAGCACTGCAGTGACACCGACGTGTTGCACTGGTACGAGATCAGACACAGCAGTGCTGCTGGAGTTATTAAACACCTCAGTGTCACAGCTGCACTGAGAATAATCCATCAACCAAAAATATCCAGCCAACAGTGTCCTGTGACCATTTATGGAGGACTAGAGGATGACCAACACAAACTGTGCAGCAGCAGACGAGCTACTGTCTCTGTCTTTATACCGACGAGGTGGACCAACAAGGTAGGAGTGTCTAATAGAGTGGACAGTGAGTGGACACAGTGTTTAAAAAGCTTCAGCAGCACTTCTGTGTATCTGATCCACTGGTACCAGCACAACACACACTAAGACACCACCACCATGTCAGTGTTACTGCGGGGCTGAGAATGATCAACTACCCAAATAATACCTGCTCTGTAGTGGTCCTGTGGGGGTCCTGACCATTGAAGAACATGGTATACAAAGTATGCAGAGAAACTACAGTCTGTAATTGTAGAACTACCATGTAGACAATGAGTGTAGATACAAGGTGTACATAATGGCTGGAGCTACAACTGCTGTTTTTCTTTTCTAACAACTGACTAAAATAAACTGCAATTTTTCATTGAACATTTTCGAGAACGTAACCCTTTTGTTTCTAATCAAAACCTTAAGAGTGAAATAAGAGTAGTACTACAATAGTTGCAGAGAAATGAACTGAAAAACGACACATTATTCAGTGACAAACTACAGATTTTATTGTAACAAATGTGTTTTTAACATTGTTCAAACAGCATGCTCAAAACCAAAGGAAATGAGTAGAGGGGGAAATATCTGTCATGCAAAACTGGTCTGAGAATTGTAACTAACGGTTGTATGATTGATCTGAGTATAGTGAGAAACATAATTATAATCCTTCTCAAGAGATGCAATACTATACTGTTTATATCAAGGTCATACGCTAACAGATCTACAGTTATAAGGGACTCGTCTATTTTTTTTTTTTTATCAAGCAATTGGCCCCACCAGGCAAAGAAATGATTAGATATACAGTGGATTAATGCGTAGTATAAGTTTGCAATGTTTTGACATTAAATTACGGCCCGGTTTCAGGTTGATTTGCCGAATAAAAACAATAAAGCACCTCATTTTCAAGGCATCTCAAGCATGAGCATTAAAAGTCAGTCGAGAAGTCACAGATGTGAAGATCTGTTTGCTCTATGCTAAATTCATAAGTGGTGTGACAGCTGCGATAATCCTAAAATTTGAAGAAAAAAAAAAAAAAAAGGAAAAAAATTGCCTAATATGGAACTATTAAAATCTACTGTTAAAAGTACTGTTAGCATTGCAGATATACATTCAGAGTCTGGGGAGGAGAAGAATAATATTTCAAGCATTTTCCGTGCAACTTAGTAATACTAGCGCAAACTTTCTTTCGCATCTTAATCCAGTGTTGACTTAACTGATATTGTAGCTCATTTGAAGGGCACTGATTTTTCCAAATTTCTACATAATTCAGTGGTTGAGCTGTAAACAAAATCATGCAAAGTGGTTTAATGCAAATTGGCACATTATGGAGAATCTCGTTTCGTTACAGTGGTGGTGATTGGACGCAGGGGTCACAATGTCTACAATGCAAATATAGCCATTTTATCTACTGTCTGACCAGTGAACGTACACATGTATTCTGGGTTTTTATATGGAATGTTGGTACATTTTATGGAAAAAAAAAATCCTCAGGTGCCTTAAAACACCCTGTCCACCCGAATGTATCTAAAAATGTATTGATGTATTTTAGGCCAAAACCTTCTCAAAGCTGTTGTAAAAAAAATTGAGTGCTTCTACATGCACTTAATAATCTAAAGCCTGCAGAAAATCAGTTTTTGTCAGTAGATTTTGTCAGTAATCCGATCAACATGTTTACATGCACTTGAGTAATCAGATAATGGGAAACTATGATCTATGTAAATGAGGCAGTAATCAGATTTCTGCTTTGTAACCAGCCAATAAACTCACAGAAGAAGGCGTGACAGAAACGCTATGTAAGGCTCATACCTCATGCCATGGCTTTTTTTTTTTAAACATCGAGCCACTTTAACTGAAAATCTGAACATACATCATCTAGAAGATGAAGAATATTTAAATTCTTCATTTTGTCAAGCATGTATTTGGTTTCAGCGTCACTCTCATGCATGCTGTGTAAATGCTGCTTGCTTATTTCCGGAACCGCTGTCTGTTTTCACACATGCTCAGACTGAGAAATCTGAAAGAAATCAGAGTAAGGGTATGCATGTGCTGAGAAATCTGACTACTGAGCTAAAATCCAGCTCTCTTTATTGATCTAAGAAACTGAAGTATAAGTGGTAACATGACCATTTGAATAATCGGATAACTGCAGAAATCTGATTATGATTGGATTATTGGGTGAATGTAAACACACTCAATGTCTCAGTCATCAGCCATCGTGTTCATAACCCTAAGCTTTTAGGGACATTCAACTCTTCAGACATCTGGGTTCTTTCACAACCGCTGTGAACAAATCTGACTTGCTACGTATCCCTTTGATGGCACATTTCACATTAAAACAACTCTGAATGACTTTGTTTACAACTTAACGATTTAATTATTCAGAAAAGTTGATAGTGGAATTCCCCATTGACCCTGTTTTTCGAACTGTCGAACTTGCCGGGACACCTTTCAGTTTACCTTGTTTGGGTACATTTCCATTTAATTTATTAGTTCATTGAACAAGACAGCAATGTCTGACTCACTGTAATGAGCCTTTAGAACTGTGAAATGAATATGTAAGTGTGTGTGTGTGTCTGTTTGTGTGGGTGTGCGTATAGGGCATGGGGTACCAGTAAGTACACACATTACATAATGTCTTCTAGAAAACTCTCTCCATGTCACTTGTCATGCTTTCGTTGTTTGATCCGGTTCATCCTTAGTGACCCTTTATTAATCATTCACGCATGTAATGTAGATGCTTGGAGAAATGTGAAATGGTATAAGCTCTAAATTTCACACAACCTGGTTGTTCAGGTCAAATTACTCACTGTCGTTTTAGTGGAGTTATAGAATAGTTGAAGTCTGTACCAAAAATGATATGAAGTTATGATGAAAATGAGTGATAGTTGTGTACAATACCAGTCAAAAGTTGAACACACCTGCTCTTAAGGCTGTCACACAACGAACATGCCGCCTCGCGCAGTGCAGCATCTTGTAGCGTAGCATCTTGTAGCAGTGCTGCTATAGAGTGCCGGCAGGGAGAGCCCAGAAACGCCAGGTTCAGATTCATTTTTACACTCTACTCATAAAAAATTAAATAAAATAAAGTGTTCAGCATCACTTTTTTACGCTTGGTACCCGTTTACCTCTTCACAAACTGCCTGTTTTTGAGCTGAAAAAGGCTAGGCTAATAACGTTAGCTGAGGTAGCTTAGCATTAGCATCTGTCTGTTTATCTTAAAGACTGTCTGCCTTTCTCTGTGTAAAGTTCAAGCCACATGTGATCTACCCTGGCTTTCTGTGGTCTCGCTCTGGCTTTGGTTTAATCTGGTTATGGCAAAATGCTGCATGGTATGCTGTTTTGGCGCTGCTGTGCATACCTTCATTAAAAGCAATGGTTTCAAGTTTCTGGACTCTGCGCAGCGTGATGTGGCACATCCGGTGTGCAACGGCCTTCAAAAGAGTTTTTACTATTTTACACATTTTAAAATGTTTTGGGTGCTTAGCCAGCCGTTTAAAGAGGGTGGGCTGTTCCATGAAAAAAAAAAAATAGTTTTGGAAATACATTCATCCATAGCCATCATATTCACTATTTATATCTGTCGTGAGGTTGTTACGCAAGTCAAAATATTCAGATACCACTTTTTCACACCAAAACTATGCACACCAGACAGAGTTTCTTTGGAATGTTGCCGATTTGTTCACTCCAAAAAAGTTGGGACACAACTGTCCAGTTATTTGTTGCAATGTTTTGGACAATAGTAGTGAAGCAGAAGACGTCAAAAAGGTTGCTGGGACACAACCAACCAGCTTGGTTATTGCCATGCCAGTCTCTTTCACTTGGAAAATGAAGGACAATTGCATTTGGTGTGCGTTCAAATGACGTCCAAGTAAATCATGTAGCATTTATGCAAACGCCTTTATAGTTAAAAATGTCTATAAGGTTATAAATAAACATATTGAGTCATGTATGCAAAAACTTTTGACTGGTAATGTATAATTCATGGAGAAGCAATGATTTAGGCCAGTATGGAAACTGAAGGAAAAGCCTTTCTGCTCTTCACTGTAGGAGTCTGCAAAAGTCTGTTCAAGAACAAAGTGACATTTATTACTTCTTTAATGCATTTATACTTCATATAATGTTCTTAATTTGGGAAATTAAGTATTTCTCGTCAATTGCAGCTTTAATTCCTTTAATTAAGAAGAATAAACAGCAGCCTCTCATGTTCTCTCAGCAATCCCTAAAGACTGCCATTAGCAATTTTGAGTTTGACAAATATGGACACTGTTTCATTCACTGGTTCATAAAAAAAGTAGATACCTTGTGAAACATTGACAAATTACACCATCCTTAATGAGTATAAACATGCTGGCGGCTCATTTAGCACTGATAACAGTCCTACCATAACCATACGACCATGTCACGTATGAAAATCAATGGTTTGTGCCAAAATGATCTCTAACCTTTATACCGTATTCTTATGTACAGTGCATATCTGCTTTATAAAGGCATCATATACAGTACGAGTTAGCCGTGCGGAGAATGTGTGCGCATCATCTTTGTTATAGCAGCCTTTAGTCTTTGCTTTCTGAGCTAAAAGTTCGATAGATTTTTTCATTTTGACTGGGTAAAAATTGATTCCCTTCCATCATTGTTTGGTACTAAGTTGTTTGTAGTGTAATTTATACAGGGGTTTGACCTCAGTAGATCATAAATTATTCTTTAACATTGCCATTTGTTACCTTAACCTGATTTTTTTTATACCTATTATTTACCATTTTTTGTAAAATTGTAATACATTTTATTTAGACAGCACCTTTCTTCAACTCTAGACCACGTTACAAAGTTTTACTCACACCAATTACATTTTTTTTTTGTATTTCAGTGCAAACTGTAATCTAATAAATAAATAAATACAAGTAAATAAATAAGTAAATAACTTGTTCTCATAAACATATAGCAATATTTTTAGGGGGACATATCATTTGCTCTCTTTTCTATTGAGTTACTTGATGGCCATTTGAATTGATGCAGAGGTCAGTCTCTCAAATTTTGATCTCCAAAAAACAAAAAACAAAAAAAAAAAACGTGTCAAAATTCACGATAAGTTAACGGAATGGCTTAGGGAAAAATTACATTTACACAATCACCCCAGATGTAGTCAATCATACTGTCCAAATTTAATTTCTTTTGTTTAGCAGTGGAGCTTTGACAATAAGGCCCAATCCCATTTCACCCCTTGCCCCTACCACTTAGCCCTTAGCCCTTTGTTCTGTGCATTCACATCTAGGGTTAGGGTGTCCCGTTTTTTGTTGAGATAGATGGGTGGGGTGAAGTGTTCGGGCTACAAGGCCCCTTCAAATGGAGGTTTCTCAGAGTTTTATTCATAACAACCATAAAAAATCTCTAATAGCACGCTAATGTCTCGTTAGCCAGCTAGCTAATTTTCCCGTTCCACCTTAAATAGTCCAGCAGTACTGCCGCCTGAAGCGCCAGAATGTAACTGCTGCACCATTTAAGGTGGAATGGGAAAATTGGAATAAGAAGCTGGTGAATAGCCGACTTCAGCTTCGTATCACCAAAGAAGTAGCGGTGGACGATAATAAATAATTGTCTTATACCCTCTTTAAAAGCATATGATGCCCTAAATGTAACCAAAGCTATCACTGAAGACGGGCCGGGTCGCCTACAGAGCACCGCTAGTAGCCTGTTAATGAAGTAAGTTGTCCCATTTCGTAGGGCAAGATTTCAACCACTACTCCTTGTAACTCTGTTCCAAGGGGTTCGGGTGACACTTGAAAACGAGGGGTAGGGGTAAAAAGAAGAAATGGGATTGGACCTAACATTGCTAACAAACACTATAACTTAATAGACACCCAAATCTTTTCTGTAAATACATCCTCGAAGTTTCTGCTCAAACTGCTTCCAGGTCTTCGTTAAGGTTGCACAGACATATTGATCTGGTTTAGGGCGCAGTATGATTTGCTGTGAGCTATAAAAATGAATGATTTGGGTGACTGCTGACTTTTACTGTAGGTTCGCGACATTAGCCTTGTAGCTGCAGTTGTAAAATAAAGCAAATTTTGGACACCAAACGTCTTGGCTGGTTGACTACATCTGGTGTAAGTGGGATATTTGATCTTTTGCCAAACTATTTCTTTAACAAAGGATGGATGTGCTGGCCCAAAAACTCTTGTTTGAACCTATTTTATTACATATTGCATTTCTGTATGTTGCAACTCTTGTTATAAAGACTTTTGAACTGTACAGTTTAGACAATGTTATGTTAGAGTCATTGTCTAGCTTGTAGTTTTATGTAAAAGCTTTCTCACTGTAAATGGCAAATTAAGCTTTTATTGGGAGAAGTTCAAATGTTTCAATGACGCTTCAGTAAAAACTTACTGCATAAAATGAATGTTCACTGAAGACTACAGAAATCATGTTGGAGTTCACTGATCTATAAGTCAGTTGTTACCTGTTATCAAAGTTTTTGGAAATTTCATGAACCAAACATTATTTCCTTCTCAGAAACGGCCCATTTAAGACAACAGTCAAACGGTACATGTGATAATTCCGAAGCGCTTGCACGTCTTTCAGAAGTCCTACCCTTCGAACGTTCGTAATGTTAACACATTTCAGTTGTATACCTTTTCCTTAGGAAAAAGAATGATAAACTTTACCATGCAAGAAGGTAAGAGAAATACAGAACGTAAACTACATCGTCTACAAGAAAAAATATAGGTTAATGCAAAGGCGCACCTAGTCTGGAATAACTAGTAAATGCTACAGTCAAATGCTACAATGAATTGTTCATGTTAGCAATCCTTTTTTTTTTTTTACAAAATGCCCAAAAGGTTTGTGAACACCCTGGATAATTATCATTCGCTTTCAGTTAACTGTAGCAAATATGTAATATCAAAGGCTAGCTATTTCGTGGTATACTGAGTATCGATTAAGTAAGTAAGTAATAATGCACAACTGACATGCGTCTTGCATAGTTTTTCAGTCATTTGCAGGGACAGGACCGAACAAGCAATCCCAGAGTATATCCAAATCACTCATCAAAACTGCAAAACAATCACTGCAAACCTGGGATTTTTGGATATAAAGTTTGTCTGCAGAGTGTGGGTCAGAGCCCCAAGATACACTGTATGTCCAAAAGTATCTAGACACCTCATTGCCCAATATTTCTTCCTAAATCAAGGTTATTAGCAGTGAGCAGCTTGCCCCTAGGCTAACGGCTTCTATCCTTCTAGGAAGACTTTCCACTAGATGTTGATGCATTACTCCGTGGATTCTATTTAGCTACAAGATATTAGTGAGGTCAGCAGTGGATCACAAACAGCCCAGCCCAGTGCTGGGGTTCTTGACACTAGCTGACACCCATCACTTGGCATTAAGTCAAGAAAGTCAGCAAAGGGTTTGCCTTAAAGTTGCTGATCCACTAATATCAGTGGGTGACTATATACTTTTGGACATATAGTGGATGTTCAGTCCATCAAATCCAGGCACCAGGAGGTTTCAGAGCTCTGGGTTTGGGACTGCATCCCAGTGCTGGGCCTCCTGGACCTAGATTCAGACACCTCACTGTCCTGGCTCTCCACTGAGCCTTGCTCGGTCAGTAGGCACTCGCGACTGGTGTGGCCTACGTGACTCAAATCCCCCAAAGGAAGGTCCACTGATGCAGAATCCAGCCTTGGAGGAGGAGGTGAACAATCTGACAGATGGACACAATCCTCAATGTCCTCATCCAGGAGGCTGGAGGTGTCTGGGATGTTTTGGTCACTGTGAGCGACTGCCAAGCTCAGGTTTAGTTCACTCAAAACCGGGGCTGAATGGGGCAAGGTGGGCTCTGCCGATGGCTGAAGGTTTGGATATGGACGACTAGCCATCAGCAGGGAATGTGTAGATGTAGGCGCACTGGACAGTAAGTGGGAGTAGTCCGAGTTGTGTGAAGGCATAGCACACAAAATGGGCTGTGAGCGGCTAATGCTAGCAAGGCCACTGCCCCCAGCGGCCACACCAAGGGATGAGCCTTTGTCCTCAAGCCCTGTCTGATTATCCTGTGCCACCACTCCATGATGGCCTGGGCTGATTCTGAGGAGAGTAGAGCTGGTAAGGGAGTGCTGGTGGGGGGTGTAGTAGGAGGTGGTGGTGGTGGTGTTGATGGAGCTCCATTTACAGGAACCAGGGTCAGGACTACTCGGAGGCTGAAGAGGGTCAGACTGAGAGAAATGCCCTTGACCTTCTGATCGCTCCTGCACGCTTGTACTAGCAGCACCTGCAATAGGAATATTTCATTTAGATAATGGTTAGCTTAACGATATAATCTTAAGAAGGTTTAATAAGGCAACACTTTATAATATGGTCTTGTAGTAGAAAATTAGCAAGGCATTAGTTAATTGACTAATGATCATTTACAGTCCGGTTCAGACAGAATTTTGTAGGGGCTACACTTGGATTCAGACAGAATCTAGTCAAATTCAGGTGATATTCTATTGGGCTGCAATTGGGTTCAGATAGAATTTTGTCCAGATACAGTCAGGCTGGGACAGAATTTTGTTGAGCTATGGTCAGGTTAGGACCAGGGACAGATCATGATCTTGTAAGGCCCTGGGACACAAGAGTCTTTAGAGGCACCTGAACTCAACAATCGAGACCTGAAAAGTGAGATTACACTATAGTTCACATTCCTGTTTATGTGCACTTTGAGCAATACAAATTACATTCTATTGTAATATAACAACAGGTTTGTACATCTAAATACTTCAATCATGGTTCTTTCTCTTTTTCTTTCAAGACGGAGCCATAATCCAAAAACAGAAGTAGTCCTACTTACAATGAAGGGTAAATTCTAACACCATTATAAAACACCATCTGAAACATACCATTTGAAATTTGTCATGAGTCGATAATAATATTAAACGTGAGGTACCTGAAAACAAGTGAATTAATTTACGTCAGATTTCTTGTTTTATTTTACAGCCATTTATTCAGTTCATTTTTACAGCTGCACTGGATTGTCCCAAGTATTTGGCCACTCCAGGCCTTGAAGTGTGAGTCTCCCTGAGGATCCTGACAGTCAGAGGCCGCTGAACACTGGACCCACAAGCCCTGTCAGTAATCCATCCCTGGTTGAGACAGAATTTTGTTTGGCTACAGTAGGGTTCGGATTGTGAACTGTGTTGACTATGTTGGACTGGAGAATGCTTTGGGGCTATATTCAGGTTTAGCAAAATTTTCAGATCTGATTAAAGCTCTCATTGGTGTTGAATTGCAGCTTTAAGTTTTCATTTTTAACTTAAGTTCGTTAGTTTAGGACACCATATCTTGAAAAGACGTTCATCAAGGAGTACAACAGGGCTCTGTTCTGGGTCCCATTCTGTTCTCGCTTTATTTGTTAAGGGTAGAATTACCACTGATGATTGAGTCCATAGCTTCCATAGCTATGACAAATAACATATTTTCTTTTATATTTATCATTTTACCACGTCACATTGTATATGTATTTTATTGTTTTTATTAATTCATTTTTTGTTTGTCCTTTTCCTTAAGGTTGATTTAATTGTTTGTATCACTGGTAATATGTTATTATTTTTTTTATATTTATTTTAACAGTATAATAATAACGGTTAAAGTGTTAAAGCTGCTAAACACAAAGTTATAGGCATATTAATTTAACTTAAAACTAGGAATAAAAGCTGTAATTGCTTGATGTAAACAATAATTAACAAACAGTGGTATCAAAAATCTGACAAATTCCATACCACATGCTCCACCATGGTTCCATGTGCTGGCACCTAGATGGTTGAGGTTCTCTGGGATTGCATGGTCCACCTGATGATGATGGCCATGGGGCTCCTGGTGTAGGTGCATGCTGGTGCCCATGCTGTAGGCCATAGCGGTGCTGGCAGCTGGGTTGGACATCATGTGCACACCGTAAGGGTAGGAGGACAAGGAGGCTGTATAATGATGAACAGCCACTTGTGCTTGCAGAAGATGCATCATGTGGTGCAGGTCCTTAGTTAGCTGAGAAACCTCCTGGTTCAGGCTGCCCATCTGAGGTTGCAAAGAAAGGCAAAGGAGTTCAGTGTCAACTGTACAGGTTTGGTAGACTAATGTTCTGCAATGTTGTCCATGTAGGCATCTTGGTACAAGCAACAAATGCTCTTCATGCTCATGGAATCTCATCAGATATTCATTTTATTTAGTTACATATAAATAAAAAACAAATTTTGCAACCCAAAACTAAATTTAACTTTTCCTGACAAGGTAACACACCCTTTTCTGTATTCAGAGCCTTGAAGCTGAAGCTTAGCATTAGCTAGGAAACTGGTAGGTATGACTAACATAACTACTGTAAGTAGTTACATTAGCCTTAAGAGTTGATTGTACTGAATAAAAGCAACATGTAACTAGGCCAGATACAATAGAGAGGTTTTATTTTGCACTGTAACTTTTTTCAGTGTCTGATAAAAAAGGATAACAGTGTAGGCTTATAAATATTAGATATTGATATAGATTCATAAAACCCAATAAAAGATATTAAATGGTTATGGCTGAAAATGCCTGATAAATCCACTCAGTCCAATAATGACCTCATAATTCACTGTGACATGACTATCGTCTAACTTATCTTTATTCCTTAAAAAAGCAGGCTGTTTTTGATGCTGTGCCTTTAAGACTGATGTATGTAAACAGTCTCATTTCTGATTGGCTGTCGTGTATTTTGATTTATTCAAATATCACAGTCCTACGGAGTCCCGCTGGTGATATCCCGCATAAATAAAAATAATGCGTGGCCACGACTTAGTAAGGCATAGGAATGAGATAATTTAGTTGTGGCCACGACTTAGTAAGGCGTGGGAACAAGATCCTAATGCGTAGCCATGAATTAGTAAGTCGTGGGAATGAGATAATTAAGCCTTGACGACAGCTTAATAAGGCATGATCTCGTTCCCAGGCCTTACTAGGTCATAGCCATGACTTAATTGTCTTGTTTCCATGCCTTATTAAGTTGTGGCCACAACTTAATTATCTCATTCTCATGCCTTACTAAGTCGTGGCCACGCATTATTTTTATTTATACCGTATGTCACCAGCAGGGCTCCATACACTCCTTATATCTTCAGCATGAATGGACAGAGATAAACTGCTGTAGGCTGAATAGATGGATCTATGTGAATGCATTGGTTTTTGTGACATCACAGAAACAATAAATTCAAATCAGGCTGTTTTGCAGCTTAGTTTTTTTATATATGGACCACAAGGACGACATAGAGATTTTTAAACTTTAACAAACTTATTTCAAGTGAGAACAAACAGGGGTTATATGGGCCCTTTAAGGCCACAAACCCAGTTAGAGGAAAGTGAACATAGCATCTCGGCGTTACCTAATAAACACAAAACTCCCAGCACAGCCCATTCATCACTCTCCCATTATTCAACACTGTTCACTACAGAGCTGCAGAGCAGCGGATTCTGCAGTGTCTCTGACGCCGGCTTGCGTAAATACAAGACCTGTTCCATTTCAGAATCAAAGCCCAGGAGAGAGAGAGAGAGAAGGAAGGGACAGAAATAGTAAGAAATGACGGCCGCTGGGGGCTGGAGGTGAGGAAAGAAGGGGCGTAGGTTTTTTTTTTTTTTGGCAGAACGTGCAGTCAGCACTTCCTCAGTTTTTATCTGCACTGCAGAAGCACCCCCTGTGTCTTAATTAATGCAGAGTCTCACCCGTCCTACCTGAGCCCATCTGTGAGCGAGGGAAAGGTGCACAATGTGCGTGTCTGAAAGTTACTCATGGCCCCCTACAACATAATGCGCCCCGATCCATCTGTGTGCAGTTCAAACCACTGACATCACAGCCCGTTCCAATTAATGATAAGTAGGTGGCACCTTACCAAGCACATTAAAGGGCCCATATGTTACATTTTTAGCATCTGTTTGGGTTTTATGTACAGTAATTACATGAAACCACAAAAAATATAAAGTAGTCTTTTTGTACAGTGAAACAAGGCTTAACTGGTGCAGGATGAATGGGAAATCTGTGCATGCTTGTGACATCACATCCATGATGAATTCGAAACAGGCTGTTTTTGCAGGATAATTGGGAAATCTGTGCATACTCGTGACATCACAACCATGAGGAACTTAAAACAGGCTGTTTTTGCAGGGTGAATGGGAAATTTGTGTATACTTGTGACATCACAACCATAATGAAATCAAAACGGGCTGTTTTTGCAGGACGAATGGGAAATTTGTGCATTTTGACTTCACATGTGCTCTTTTGACTGTAAAATGGCACAAATTCCTACAGACACAGCCCATTCGACTGTGTCATAATGGAATATGTAGCTAATTACTCTGTCTGCAACTAAGCTTGATCTATAATTGAGTACAGCCATAGCCTGAGCCTCTTATGAACAGATAAGAATAATTACGTGTGTTTCTGTTTGTACCTTTTTGTTGAGTTGACTGATGCTCTGTCTCACTTCTTCTGTTTCCTGGAGCAGGGTGGTGTTCACCTGAAGAGAATCTGAGAAAAATGGGCACAAACGTTGGAAGAAACCCTGGAGAAGTCCAGTTGTTTAATGGAGTTAGGGAATAACTGAAGTTTGGCTGAAGCCCCTCTGCTTTCTATTTTAACACCCTATAAATGTCCCATCTCTACATTCCATTTCCCATTATGACATTTTCAGACCTGAGCCCCTCCTCATCCCCTCCCTGTTCCTCAGTCCTAGTTTATCAAGTGGGGTCCTACCTTCTAGCTTCAAAGACAAGCGCTTAGTAGCCCTGCATAAAGTCCTTGGTTAACAGTTGTTACTTTCTATCCTTTTCTAAATTTTGCCGTCATCAATATTACCTACAAAAGCTCAGAAGACTCGTATATTTTTGTTGTAGACATCATGAGCCCAAGTTCCTGCCAGCAAAACTGCAAAGAAATGTTGGTACATTTCTCTACAATCTATTTTCACCTCAGAATGAATGTGACAGAATGAATGACTTTGTGTATTTCTCAACAACTTAATTAAACTGGAATTTTGAAAACGTGGTGGAATTCCCCTTTAGGCAAAACACTTTAGGTTTTTTTGTGCTACGTATTAAGTTTCCGCTGGTTTCCCCAACACTTACACCTGCTTAGGGGGAGGTGTAAATATGCAGTAACTGCTAAACTTAATGTAAAAACTCATTTGTGTGGCGCAACCAGTTTAGATTTTCCTGAAATTAGTTAACATGTTATAATTAACCTAACTTGCGTATGGCCGGCGCAACTGACCGTACACAATGTTAAGGACAGTTGCTGTATGTAATGCACTTATTTAATACTGTATACTGTTTAATACTGTAATACTGTGAATGTTGGCAGAATCAGTTCTAAACCAAGAAGTCTTTTATTTTAATTAACAAATTAGTTGATTGATTCCCTTCATATTCTGATCTTTATCTTTTTTTCCCATTTTTTCTTTTCCTGTACATCACTTTGAAGTCTTGTTTATAAAAAAACGCCATATAAATAAGATGTACCTTTATGTGTTTATTTATTTTTTGTAATTATTCTTATCAAAAATACAAACCCAATGAAAGACGAGGCGATAATGAAAGCAAACCCAACAGTGTGCCTCTGTAACGAGACACGGCTCATTAGCGAAACTCCGCAGTGGAGTTTTCCATTATTGACCCTGCGCGACCCCAGACACTTCTCCTGCTCTCTCTTTCTCTCCTGACCTGCCCTGACCCGTCCACCCTCTTCAGTGCTGATGGAGTCTGGCAGCTGGAGCCTCTGACAGCTGTTCTCAATGTCACCCCCCAAAGCTTTACCTCCTGCACTGAGAGAACTTCTCTCACCCTTCAGCTCATTACTCACCTGCGCCCGACGTCGCTGTGGGCTCTATGAGAGACTTAAAGTGATAGTTCAGCAAAACAGCAAACGTACAGTTTCTAACATTAACCCAGATGTAGTCGATCATCCAAGACGTCTGGCATCTGCTTTAGTTTTGCGCTGCAGCTACAAGGTTAATGTAGCTAAGATGTAATGGAAGCTCACAGCCCACCAATTAGCATTATGCAAACCACCATGCCTGAATCACCACACGCTGCTTTTAGCGATGGGAGCTACAGGAAAACTATCTTAGAAAGGAAGAGTCTGTGAATGAAGTTGGCTTGACAAAGCTGTTGCTACGCTACCTCAGGTGGTTGCTAAGGTGTTGTTAGGTGGTTGCTATGCTATCCCAACTGGTTGCTGAGGTGTTGCTGGGCTGTTGCTGTGGCATCCCAGATGTTGGTAGGCCTGTTATTATGGTATCTTAGGTGGTTGCTAAGGTGTTGCTAGGATTCTGTTATGGTATCCTAGGTGGTTGCTAAGGTGTTGCTAGTTCGTTGTTATGGTATATCAAGTGGTTGCTAAGGTGTTGCTAGGCTGTTGCTGTGCTATCCCAAGTGGTTGCTAAGGTGTCACTAGGCCATTGTTACAATGTGGCAGGTGGTTGCTAAGGTGTTGCTAGGCCGTTGCTGTGCTATCCCAGGTGTTGTTAGGCCATTATTATGGTATCCTAGGTGGTTGCTGGGGTTCTGCCAGGATGCTGTTATGGTTTTCCAGGTGGTTGCTAAAGTGTTGCTAGGCTGTTGCTGTGGTGAAAACACTGTATGGGCTCTACGATCGCACAGCCCTATGGTTCTAGCTCAAAAACTGCAGAAGATAATGAAGAACAGTAAGTAAACTCCAGACACCAAACATGTCTTGGCTGATCGATTTCATTTGGGATAAAGGGAGAAAAAAATTCCAAAACCATTTTTTTGTTTATTTAATTTTCAGTTAAAATGCCTTACTTTGGTGGAGTGGAATACTGAAAAAAATATATGAATATCTCTGATAAATGTTCTGTTAATTATATGCTTTCTGTTTTTTTTTCTTGCCGCTGAAAAAATAAATAAGATGTTTTAATGGCCATTTTGACTGGAAATTAAATAAATTGCATAGCACTGTAGATAAATGAGATTTCTGGCCCAATTCATTTAGAAAGATGTCTTAATTACCTCTGGATTCCACAGCACTAGCATTGCTCCCACTGTGCTCGGCACTGAAGTGAAACACACGCCCGTTATCCTCAATCCCATCAACCACCCTGTCAACGATGACAGACAGTCAGAAACTCATGGACACGTACTGTTATCTTGATTAATGACTTTTGAGGACCCACTGCAAAAAAGACCCAAACCTTTAGCAAGTGAAACGAATTCATGTCACAACGATTACCTCAATTAGAAATGATATATTAGAAATATATATCATATATTCCTCTCATCCAAGTCTTACCATGAGACTTGAAAGAGAGAATTATACTTATATGTAGCCACTTTATCTCATTCTCCAAAGAAACAGAATTTTAGATGCTTATTTTACTTTATCTAAAATGCTGTGTGTACATATTTCCTTACTTTCCTTACTAGTTTTAAAATATTTAGCATGGAGAACTACACATTATTGCTTATTTCAAGAAATCTTACTAAGTCAGTTTTACTAACCCCATTAGCAGAGTTTTATTAGATGCAAAGCAACTCATAGACCTACTTACACTCTTTAAAAAGATGTTTTTTTAAGGGCTCTTGAGTAAAAAATGGTTCTATATAGAGCCATGAACACTCAAAGAACCCTTTGCATGATGGAGAATGTGCTGTGGATAGTACTATAAAGAACATTTCTGAAAAAGTTTCTTCTATTGTTCTGATGTCAAGCACACTATTCTAGTCAAGAACACTATTATATAGTACCATCTACAGCACATTCTCCAACAATCTGAAGATCCCTTTCATGATGCAAAGAACCTTTTAATCATGCAAAGGGTTATTTGAGTGTTCATTATTCTATATAGAACCAGTTTCTTTACTAAGGAACCCTTGAAGAACCTTCTTTTTTAAGGGGGTACCTGCCTTATCACCCACCCGCCAACTACATTTCAATGTAATTTTTTGACTTATTGTGAATGGCTTTTTTTGCAGTGCAAGCTTATGCATAGTTTCTAATATAATATATATATATAATATATAATATATATGTATATATATATATATATATATACTATGCTTTAATACTGTATAATATACATATGTCCACCTAATGATAGCCCCCAAAAACACAGACCTCATTTCCAAGGAAGTTTACTGAACATTAAGATATTACAGTGTAAAACAGTGCAATGGGGCAGGGCAATCTTAAGTCGTACCTTGGGCTGAGGTCGGGGGGTCTGAGGCAGCTGAGGGTGGGGATAAGCAGTTTTGTAGGTTTGCGAGCTGCGCTGCCTGCTTGGCTCTGGGCACTGTGAGTACTATTAGGTGGAGTGGAGGGTGCAGTATGTGGCTGGTGGTCCAATTTGGCCTGCAGTTTGGGCGAGGGGCTTTTACAGCTGCCTCTGACGGGTGAACGGCAGCGGCGGAGGGCGTTAAACTGCCGCAGCTCATCGCCCAGAAGGTTCCCCAGGGACGTGCGGCGCACTGGGCTGCTCAGGCTGGGCAGGAGAAGATTCCGGCGAGACCGTGAGGCTGGCGAGAGGTGATAATAATCATCCGGATCACCACTGGTTTCTACAATGGAGGGAAGCTTGCTGTCTGTTGACGCGCTGGAGTCCACCCGATTGTTCTAAAGGTATAGGGTAAAGGAAGAGGATTAGTCTAGTCTATGTTTTGACATGGGATCTAATTCTGAAATCTTATATTGCTGCGAGGAACCAGCTTGCAAAATTTAAGCTTAAATTGATCACTTTTCTTGGTAATTATCAAGGTAAAATGACTGAAAACGCATTTGCCTTTTTCGGGGTTTGGGGTGTTGAAAGTTGGGGAAGTTACAAATGTTGCAAACACACAAGCACATGCGTAGATAGACCCCAGGGGGCACTTGAGCCCCTGCCCTTGGGCCCTTAGACTGTGCCCTCTTGGGTGGCATCTATAATAATATAATTGTGGTTTGTATTGCCTTCATTGTTTTGTCTCAGATAGTATCTTCACATGACTAGAGCTTGTGGGTCAGCTTAGTGCTTCCTCACCCTTGGGTTACCCCCTCTGGATTTCACCTAAGTCAACTCCAACCTGTCACACATCACCACAGTGCTGGAAATCCCAAAAATAAAGCACCAATTATGCATATTTAAAGAGGAATATCACCAATTGCTCCAAAATGTCTGCATAATTCTACTGTTAAGATGTAAGTCATTGAAATGCAAGTCATTCAGAGTGGTTTGGTCGGAATGCTCTGCTCTAGATAAACTTAGCGATTCCAAATTGTTCACAATGGTGTTGATAGGAACCAGACATCCAAACTCACAGACTATTATTACATGAAATGCTTATGAACACTTTTCCTGCTGTGTGCGATTCTGTTTTATGACTGGCCAAAAATGTATGTCTTTAAACACACATTAATGAACAGGTACATGTAGGGCAGTGCAGGGCAGTGTAAGGCAAAATGGACAACTCAGTTTCTTCAGATTTACCACTGTTTTACCATAACGCTAGCTCTGGTTCCTATCACCTCAATTATAAAGAAATCTATAATGCACCATTTTACATTAAACCACTCTGAATGATTCTGTTTACATCTCAGCTATCGAATTATGCTCAAACCAATCATAATGTTTTGGGCACTAACAACACCCTTATATGAAACTCTGTCCACTCAGTGGCCATCTTATCAACACTCCCAGGCATTTATTTCCACTCATACAAGACCAATTACTTTGACTGGGGAAAGGAAGAGAGACCTATTAAAGTGAAACTGTAGTCTACATTAACACTTCCAAAACATCTAAAATCACTAATCACAAAATCTGACAAAAATAATGTAAAATGTTTGTATGCCACCACAATGATTGAGAGCTTGTCCCGCTTGCGGCTTTAAAATGTAATCCCATTGACTTTGCAAAATTTTTGTAAAATTTAGTTGTTGAAATGTAAGCAAAGTCATTTGATGTGTAATAGTTCATTTGTATAGAACTTACTGACTTAGATTTTTTCACAGTGGTGGTGATAGGAACCAGGGGTCATACTGTCCATGACACAAATAATGTCTATGACATTTTATTTACCATCCAAAACCAGCAGTGAACCTACATGTGTCTTCTGAGCTTTTATAAGTAATGGTGATGATGGTAAAACAGTGGTAAGTAGGAAAAAACAGTTTTCTTTGTGTACTATTTGGTCTAACAACAAGCAAGTATGTCTTCACCATGAATGGCCTTAAATATGTTTTAGGCAAAAATCTTTTATCGTTTATCTAGAATGAATCATCTCACATCAAACCACTCAAAATGACTTTCTTTACATCTCAACCACTTGATTATGCAGAAATTTTGAAAAAATGAACAGGTTTTTAATGAAGGGTTGAACTTTCCCCATAAACAGATGCCATGTTGAGTGTTATGAGCTCCCATTTTCTCATTTATTTTTCAACCAGTGAACAGTCTAATCCTTCTTTATAATGTCTCTGAAACTAATAGCATGTTAAAACAAGTTTTAGGTATTATGAAGATTTTTCGTGAGACTCTATGGAGCTCCTAAAGAGACCCCCCACTTAAGGAGAGTTATAACTTCACAAGTTATAAGTTATCATGTTTTCTGGTTGTCCTTTTTTTATCCCTTGAGCCCCCGCCCTCCAAAATGTCTGGGTTTTATATCTGGGGCTTTCTGAAGGTTGGACTGAGTAATGGCAAGAAAATAAAAGCAATAAGAACCTGCAGCGAATTCACCGTCCTGCTCATCATATGTATTGCTGAAGAAGGCCTAATTAAAATTTCATGTGGTTTGGTAAAGCAGGCTGCTGATGTAATTGCACGAAAGCAAACATTCCACTGTACGGAACGCTTGACCCGGGCAGTTAAAAAAAGCGTCTGACCCAGTTATGGAGGTGGGCCCTGAGGTAGGGTGGGAAATAAGCATGCAACGCTTTCTACAAAGCTTCAGCTAGTAATGAGTTTCCACCTTTAGGGGGAAGTCCTGCCGTTAGACCCCCCAGAGAAAACCTGGACTAAAGCGCCACTGAAAATGAGCCACATTAACCCAGACGCAGATCTAGGAATAGAACCCCAGCCTGGATGAGTAATACTCCACAACAAATTACACTACAAGCATCTACAAGCATCTCTTCTGCTGTGGAAGAAATGTTTTTTTACAAAAGTAAAAAAAAAAAAAAAAAAATATATATATATATATATATATATATATACACACACACACACACACATTATTTAATATTGTTGTAAAAATGGGAAGTGTTTATCCTCAACATGGAAAAAACTTAAAATGTACCATAATTTTTGCACCCACTATGTTACATTCAGAATATAAACAGTGTGCGAGTATTGTTTGGGTCTCGTCCCATCCCCACTGCTACCCGGGCTCTGTCGTTTTGGTGGGCAGGGGCTCAATGGAAAAAAAGGCTACTGTTAATACAGCTGTAACTCTATTTAAGAATTTAAGAGCTGAATAGCTGGATAGTTTTGAGTGGTGGACCACTCTCAAACTAACTGTGACAATGGTGTGTATAAAACTCCAAATTCCTGCATACATATATGGACCATTCTAGTGATTTAGTCCTGACTGCTTCCCACAGTTAAAAAAAAATGAGGTATTCAGACCACAGACATTTACATGTCTTATATTATATTATGATCTATTTGAACCCAAGGCATTATTAGAGATAGTAATAAGCTAAACATACATACACAAAAATCATCATTTATAGGGAACGTTCTGTTTGGCAGTGTCTGTCGCAAAACCTACCCCCTAAATTTCAACT